>JBCAUA010070086.1:0-11049 GCA_038406235.1 Peronia verruculata
GATGATGATGATGATGATGATGATGATGATGATGATGATGATGATGATGATGATGATGATGATGATGATGATGATTAGATCATAAAAACGACGGGAATGATAATGGTAGTAGTGATGATGACCAAGACAACGGATATACTTACACTGTGCAGTCATATGAAGTGTCCCTCATACAGATTCGGGCACACTGCTCCGGGCTGACCGTTGTTATAGTGATGACAACAGCATAGCTCGTGATTTTGTTGGGACTTGCCTCAAAATACGACAGAGACCTTCCTGTCAAAGATATAACATTAATATGGAGTGGCACCTTGAGAATCTTCAACCTCACTGAGCCAGTGCTATCTACTGTATCTCCTCAAGCGTGGTTTCTTTGTGAAACCGGAACACTCAATACAATTTTTGTTCTTTTTGTGTGTGTGTTTTGCACATAAAATGAATTGCCACAGCAGAAAAATCTTTGGTTTAAAGTGCAATCACCACGTAACAAGCAAGAGATCACCAAAATAAACAAACAAACAAACAAACAAACAAAAGGAGGGGGGGGAGCTCACAAACATTTCTTCACTTTAAAAATGAAGGAACAAAAACTTGTTCAGTAGGTCCTTCTTACATAGAGCATCTAGCAAGGCATAGGAAGAGGCATCCCCAGATGGGAGAGAGAAAGGAAGAAATGGGAAACAATATCTAAGAATAGACGGGAATGGGATTTCTCCAATCCCAGAGAGCAGTGGAAGACTGAGGGTGTTGGAGAATGGCGGAGGTCTAAGCTACACAGACACTCCCACCACATCTGACATCTGCAGAGGTCAAAGAATAGGCGAAAGTAAATTTTCATGAGTTTCAGCATCTGGTAGAACATTTTGATTCAAGTTCCGACAGTTACCGCTCTCTGTAAGAATTGGCATTTATTGAAAGAAGAAAACACTATTTATTTGGTAATGATTGGTGACTAACGTTTCAAAGTGCAAATGATCACTGCTGATTAGGTCCAGAAGAGAGAGGCGAGGATGTTTATAACAAAACAACAAACAAACAAAAACGGTTTATTAAAAAATCTGACATTTTGAAAAAATGAAAGAAAAATGATGATAGATAGATACCCCGAAAGACAAACGGATAGGCAGGCATGCAGGCAGAGAGTTAGGCAGGTAGACTAATAAACAGACAGACAGATATGTAGACAGGTATTTAGATCTCTATCATTTTACATGTCCTGTTGCTGAGATGTTCGCAAAAATTCTTTTGTAATAGAGGTCACACTTTACATCGCCATCTTGCTTGCCGAACATCTTAGCACTTCTAGTAATAAACTCGAATACACGCTTATTAAATGGTAACATAGAAAATAGTTTATACATCACAGCTTTCGTTTTCAAAACTTTAGGGAAGTGACTTCAGAAACAGAGGGAAGACTGGAACGATAACCCTGAAAGAAAGAATCACGCGCTGCCCGCCGAAATCTCTCACCCTTTTAAAAATTATATTTTAACTGCACGCACCATCCTTCATCTCTGTAGGTCATATCAATTACCTACCAAGAGATAGGATGGTGTGGAGGGCAGAGACGATTATGAGCAATGTTTCTGTGCTAGCTTTTGAGTGGTGTACTAAATGCACTTCAAATATTTCTTGAACTGACAGCCGGTAGTAATGCAGCTATAGGGGGAAGTCTCGCAGGAGAAGATGGTTGGAGAAGTGGAAGGAATGTGCAGCCTTCAGTGGTCTAATGTCAACTTGTTACTTTATCTCAACTGCAGTATGAATACCTAATTGTGCTAGCATGACACCAGTGGTAATGTTATAAACTGAAGCTTGATTTTATAAATCTGTGAAACCCAGAGAAAAATGCTAAAACACATAGGAAGAAAATAAACTCAAATGGGATGGATAGAAGCCAACACATGTTTATGTGCCATTAACTGGTAGAACAGTAATATGTGCACTAATTTTAGAAACCCAAGGCTGCCTGTCGGTGAAACAACCTTGGCGTATCTTCCGATACGTGATTCAAAGTTGTCTTAAAGTAGAATTAGTGTACATGTAATCCGTGGTCTCTGCATGGACAGAGTGCAAAGGTTAATGACACCACTGAAATTCGTCTCTATACCAACGTTGAAAATTAAACCAAATATACCACAAACTCCTTAGAATAACATTCTATTGAGAACAGTACATGAACAGGCATAATATATACCCCTTGCAGCCCATAGTGACAAAGTATGAAGACAAAGGGGGAAGAACCACATAATTATGTCCATTTTCACGCATAAGAAAAAACTGGATTATCTTTTTTTAAGACCGCCATACGTTTTGTTTACTCAAGTTATTGAATCAAACCATTGCTTTGGATATAAGAAGGTGTTTCTTTCTGATATCTTTTTTGGTGAATTTAAAGTTCAGGATTGAATTGTTATATCGAAAATATTGAAACGGAACATTAAACTGAAATATGACACAAGATAAAGGAAACTGAACTAAAATAAAGCAAAGAAGTTTGTATGAGGAGATGATGGCAAAGTACAGCCCCCCACTGAAGAAACAGTATTCAGCTGAGATTCAAGTCCAACTGAGCATCACTGATATTGAAGATTGTCTCAGAATTCATACTGTTACACAGGTAAAACAGAAGATTGATGACATAATATCTGTGTAATGTATTTTATAAGATAGACCAAAAAAAATCATTTGTTACAGAAACATAGAGAAACATCTAGTATGGAACTACAAAAAGAGAAATGGAATGGGCCTCTCTATAAGTTCATCAAAATAATAGTACCAATGAAGACTAAAGGTTTTTGGAAAGTGGACAATACTATCAGTTTATGCAATTTTTTACATATCGAGTTCTACAGATTCTTATTTGTTTTTATCAGGGTATTAAGCTCGTTGCCGGTAGACAGTCAGTTTTCAATAATTTCATAATAACAATAAAAATAAATCCAGCATTTACGATATAGGCAGGAAAATGTGTCACAATAGTTCTCAAACTCACTGGAGTAATGGGTGCAGCCTGTAGCCTTCTTAATATCTCCGTGAGGTTTGCCGAAGATGTGGTAACCGCTGAGAGAGCAGGTCCCGCCCCCGGCACTGCAGTACTGGAATGACTTACAAATCAAGTCAGTGGTGTTCAAACACTGATAGGCACAGGACTCCTCGTCTGGAATTTGTCCTATCACCTTTGTTCCGGAGGGCAGGTCTGTGTCCGGTAGTTGGTAGAAGCTTTTCATGTATGAGCCTAGGGAGCCAAGAATGGTATCATTTTGGTAATCCTGAGTATCAATGAGCGGTTGTTTCCGTCAGCTACATTACCATTGCTATGTGCATATGTATCAAGAAAGCATGATGGATAAAGAAAAAAAGAGAGAAAGTTAATCGGAAAATTCTGGTAAACTCATTGCATAACAAAACCATTTGTTTGTTTGTCTGTTTGTTTGTTTGTTTGTTTGTTTGTTTGTTTGTTTGTTTGTTTTGTTTGGTTTGGTTTTTATAATGACACACCTTTGCACATTTTTTGTCCACTAACTGCAAATATAAAGAGCGAGAGCTCATTTTCGTCCCGGCATAAAAAATGTTCTCTTTGACCCCATGTGTATAGCAAAGAGACGTGGCTGATTAATGAAGCGCCTGATTTGTCTTCAGATTATCATAACCTTTAAAACTGAATATGCAAACAGCATTAATGCTGAAATAACATTATTGTCGATGTTCGTTTGCAGGAACAAGAAATCTGAACTGCCAAATTACATATTTGCTAATCCTTAAAAGCTGATAAAAGCAATGGATTTCACACCAGAAATTAGATTGAGATAATTATAATTGGCATTGTAGTCGTTATAACTAGTCTATTTTGCAAGGAATTTTATCTGCAATAAATCAAGTATAAACTAAAATCTTACTGTTTGATCTCAAGGATGAAAGATGAAAACTGAAATAAATTAAGAACAAGACTTCAACATTAATTCAGTACTAAATATGCTAAAAAGAGAACAAAAAATAGGAGGAATGAAAGAGGAAATGCCCAGGAAGAGTAAATGGAAGAGAGAATAAAAGATGTAATAAGCAAAGAAAGAAAACAAGAAAGAAAACAAAAAAGAAAAAGAATGAACAAATGAAAAGAAAGAAGAACCAAAGAAAGAAAGCAGGAAGGAAACAAAGAAAGAGAGAGAGAGAGAGAAAAGACAGCATACTCACGTGAAAACGAATTACATCCAGCTGCCATCGGAAGTGTTGCATCATCGTTCTTGAGTTCGGCGTCATACAAAGTACAGGTGGCCGTGACCTCGCAGTAGGTGAAGGTCAGACACTGGAAGGTCAGACTGTCCGTACACATCTTGGCACAGGAATCTGTGGAGGGACCAAATAGGTAAAAGCATATCTAGAGCCCTAACTCCCTGGCATCACGCATGAACAACTGAACATATAAACACCCGCCATTTATGGTGGGGCAAACATTTAATTTCTTGTTCAAGACATTCCTGACTCCACCCAGGTTTGAATGGGTACCCGACTATAGACAGTGATTGATATTGTTAGGTTGATAAGGATTTGAGCGCCTAACAAGCAGCCGCCTTGTATGCTTCCCAGGAAGATGAGAACATTTATGAGTGTGTTCTTTGGCGTCTGTCGGGGTAATAATTGATTGTAAAGCGCCTAGAGCCTGTAACTACGAGGATAGGCGCTATATAAATACTCTCTATTATTATCGCTTGAGGAGGTTTTATTATCAAGTGCATGTTAGATTTTGAGGTTAATGTAGGTGCTTGCAAGAATCTTGTGCCGAGCATCGATGATATTCTCCATAAAAATGGCGTTATCGTGCATCGGCAGGAGATCGGCTTGTAAGCAGAAAACCCAACAGAAATACTAACATACATTCTCAGCTTCTTAGGAGGCAAAGCTTATAAGGCTGCCGGCTTCTAAACGCCTGAATCCTTGTCAGTTTTGCAATAAGGTTTTCTGACTATAGTTGAATAGTCATTTGAAATGAGTCAAGTAGGAGAATTATCTTTCCCAATGACAAAATATCGGGCCCCACAATGGAAACTTTAGATGGCCAGACTAAGAGCCCAATTACTAAGTCGGCTACTTAGTATAAGGGTCAAAGATGAAAGGTGGCCGTGAAAGGGGGGATGAAGTTTGACTATCAGATACGAATACTTACCCACACTGATGCCGGACTTCACAACTTTGGGGTTGTTCATCTTTACTCGGGGAACCTCATCATAAACATATCGGGGCGAGACTGTAGAACATATTATAAGGGATAATTTTTTACGTGCATTTGGTATGGTATTAAACCACGAATAAGTTTGGAATTTAGTTTTGGATGTGAAACTAGACCAATAAATAAATAAATAAATAACTCAAACACAAAACTAAAAATTAGTCATGCAAAGCCATGTACATGTAGTTATTTCTCTATTGTTTACAAGGAAATGGCTTCAAATTGCTCGACATAGATAGGTGTTTTCACAGAGGCGTCGACATTTGTAATTGTTCTTTTTTAATCTGAGTATCTGGTGACGTTGTATTCGTTTACTGATTCTTTATGTTGGCATGCTATTTCGCATCTATCCCTTTCTAAAATGCCCCTGTTTGTTACATTCTAGCTGATGCATTATTTTTGCTTACTTTGCATTTGGTGGTCTCGTGATCCTGGATGAAGATCTGTCAGGCTTATGGCAGTGAAACGGGTAACACTGCTGGGTTCCTGAAACAAAGGAGGAGTGGAATAAACAGGAATAGTTGTCAAAAGACTTCTGTGGCCTTTAGACCTTATGAATTAGACATAATTACATGACTAACAGATTAAATACACACATATTATCATTGTCATGAGCTACTGATCATGTAAATGCATAGCCTATGACACAGAGAGACAGCTATCTTCTGTATTGCGTAACTAGTGATCTACTGCCGGTTATTGCATGCTGGAGAATAGTATTGCTGTAAGGGAATCAGTCTTGGGATTTCTAGAGTAAATAAGATAGTTCACGGTTACAGAAATGTAGAGAAATGGAGAGAAAAAAATAAGATTTTTTTTTCCTATCATTTTTAGCTGGACACACCACGACCACCCTCAGGAAGGAATCTTCGGCGGTTCGGTGCCAGTGTTTATTTTCTCATTTACCAGTGTGAATGTCTCTTTTCGTCGTGGCTATTTGTCTCATAACAGACATAGAAGTGGTTTGTAATTAACTCTCTTTGAGCAGGACCTATGCTTTTCATGGCTGATTAGGCCCCTGCCTGTAAGGAATTATTTGCAGGAGAATAGCGTTGAAACAGATATGGGTATCACTGAAGCGCCCGTGCGTTATCGACAAAACAATAAGGAGAAGAGAACGCAAAGAGAGAGAAAAATGCGGCTATCTCAAGACGAACCCTCAGCATGTCTTACCAGGGCGTTTTTCAGAATGGGTATCTGGAGTTGGCCGGCATTGACAACAGCCTTTAGCTTATTCCAGGCTTCGTCGAGGGTTCTTGGGGATGAATTGGGTACAGCAGCTGAGAAAGGAAGTAGACAGGGCGTAAACTAAGTGGTGATGTGTGTGCTCGGTTCCGTTAAAAATTATTTATTTTGATTGTGCTAACTATTGAGTTGTATTTGATGGCCATGGTGATGGAAATGAAAGTTACTAACCATTTAGAGCACGGCTGATATCAAAGGGATTGTACACCACTCGAGAATTCGTTGTTGATTTCGGAGTTCATGAGGGCTTGGAACATGGTCTTTCAAAACATCTCTGTTATTATGTTATAATTTATAAGACCTCCTAGCGCTCAAACCGCAACTAACTCAATACATATATACACACACAAAAAAAAAATAAACAAACAAATATGAGGATTTAATATTATGGAAGTTGATAAAATATTTTGTTCGCTAAATTATCGTGCCTCGACTTTTCAAGTGCAGCCAACCAAGGTAGTTGTTGTTATGGTGGTGGTGTGGTGGTGGTGCTAATGATTGTTGTAGGGAAGAAAAGGAGGGCGGGCGTGGTAGGTAGTGACAAGCAGCGACAGTTGCAACGATGGTGATGATTATGGTGTGCAGGCACTGGCAATGGTGGCCATTGTAGTTGTTGTTGTTGTAACGAGGATGATGTTAATGTATTATGTACACGTACGTGTATATGTTTTTATATGTGTGTCTATATGAGACATTTAAGAGCTAACGATATAACACGACATATATGAAACATGTAGATTTTACATCGAGGAAGGTATAGGCACTTTCCAAAATCTCCCCATTGTGGTGAAGAAACCTACGTATTAATTGTATGGTCATGTGACTTTCTCCAGGCATTGCAAAGATCACCTTGCAAGGCACAGCAAAAAACAGCCGCGGACGATTGAGGAGATAAGAAAAAGTCCGAGAATGGACAGAACTGGGATTTGATGAATCCCGTAAAGAGACTGAGATGCATGAAGGAAACTGGTTGTCTCCGCTTCACAGGCCTTTCTACGACATCGGTATGTGTCAAGGGATAGGTGAAAGGGGATAAGTGACAGGTTTGACTCACCTTGATAATGATCACAGCTTGGATCCTGAACCAGGCGATGGTACCTGCTATCATTGAGTTGCTGGTAAAAGAAGCACGTAGACTGATCACCGGTACAGAGATCGAAGCTGTCACAAGCGGGCATAGAGTCTAAGGGCTGAGGCAGAGGTGAAGGTGAGCGCTCCCTAGCACAGTAGGCCGCACACATGCCAGGTGTCAGGGACGGGTGGGAGAAGGTAGTAGCCCTCAGAGACGCAGAAAGTACCGAACTGTCTTGTTTCTTCCCGCTCGTCTTTGTAAATCTGACTGTATGACAGAGTATATTTCTATTTTTTTAAATAAAGTCTGAGAAAATGACTTTTATTATTATTATTATTATCATTTCATTTTGAATCCCTTTCTTCTGAGATATTTTTTTCCTCTCTTTAACTATCTTTTTTCAAGGTGATTCCATCTATTTATGTGTATCCATCTCAGTTCTTCAAGTGTTTTTTTTTTTTTTTAATGTCTTTGTTTTTTGTTTTTTGTTGTTGTTTTGTGTTTTTTTTTTCTATTGTTTTTGCTGCTTCGGTTGTAGTCGTTCTTGTTATTAATGCTGTTATTGGTGGTGATGATGGTCGTGGTGTTTTTAATCTGTTCTTTATCGGATGATAGATTGTTAGACATAGGATATCTGCAAATGTTATAATGAGCTCTTCCGGAGTCCTGTTGCAATCCTAGCTTCATGAAAAACAAACCAACAGAGCAGTTTTCTCATGTGAAAAAAGAGTTAATAAGAACTCACCGTAAGCTGGAGGTCTGTCCAGTAGTTTGCCGGTCAATCTGACCTGACCGTCGATGACGGTTACCTCCTGCCAGTGGACGCGTAGACTGGATATCTCAGCCATCTGAGCGATGTCCCGCTGTACTAGCTTGCCGAATGAGTAGAAATCTTTCTTATCTAGATCTGGAGCAAAACACAAACATTCAAGTTCATCAGCTACAGTGGATATCAAAAGGTCCTAAACTGTGAAAACATTCTATATTCTCCGTCAAATGTGTTGCTTAGAGAATACTGTTTCTGTATGAGCTGATCTGAAGGGGTGAAATATTTCAGTTTTTTATCAACATTTCGTCCTATAAGAGCCAGTTTCACGTATCAAGGTTTTGGAAAACTTTTCAGGAGGAACAAAAAACTGAATAATTGTTGATTCCAACTGAATTCTGGATTCCAAAACTGATAATATATATAATAAATTATAGTTGCATGTTGTAGTGGCGATAACATCCATTCAGTTTGTTCGTTTGTTTTTAATTTTGCTTATACTGTCATTAAGGGGGAAAGGAAGGCAGAAAAAAGTGGCGAAGAATTTGTTTGTTTGTTTGTACTAATTGTGCATTTAAAGAAACACATCAGTCCACATGATGTGTATAATGCAGATTAATACATGCATCTTCAATGAAGTAAGAAGAGACAGTCCGTGATATGTGATTATTTTGTGATTGGTGGAAAGAATAAGACAGTACACTTGTCTGTGATGCCAGAATGAGAGAGAGAGTAAGACAGAAAGTGAGAAAATAAGACAGACAGGGAGAGAGAGAGAGACATATTTTGTGGAATGTGGAAAATTAAACTTTTAAAAACAAATACTTTGTGTTCCTGTACATGTATGAGTGCTCGCGTGAGTCATATCGCGAGTCATTACCTGGGCTGTCGAAGGCCATAACAAAGCGGATCTGGGAACTGTCATCAAAGCAGCGGCTGATATCAAAAGGGTTGTACTTAGGCGTCGGCTCTGGGTCAACGTTGTAGATCTCGGAGTTTATGATAGCCTGGAACATTGTGGTCCAAAACATCTTTGTTAATGTATTATGAAATACGAAAACTCGTGAAGGTGAATCAAAACCGCTTCTCTTACTAGGATGATAGAGATTCGAGTTCCTGATGGCTTGAAAAATTGTCAGTGGGAACTAATTTGTCATAGTCTCACTGGATATCAGGGTTCTTGTTAGACTCGAACATTGTTATTTGAAGATTGTTGTTATTGTTAATGTTACTGTTATTACTATTATTATTATTATCAGTTGGATATCGTAATTCGTGATTATCTGGGACAATGTCACTTAATACATTTTATCTAAGCTTAAGTGGTAACTTTATGATCTTAGACGTCAACTGTTATGTTTAAAACGTTTTTGTGTAATATGTCCTTTGATATCAGAGTTCAGATTATCAGGAAAATTATCATTGTAAACGTCTTTGTTGAATAATATCAGACATTTCGCTTCATGTTGTCATTCCAAATATGTTTGTCACTGTCATGTTGAGTGTGAATCTTCATGGTGAGGAACGACACAGTGATTAGGACAGAAAAAGTTTGTTCTGTATGCCGCTGCAGGCTAGCGGCATGATAATAGAATCTTTCATATGGCCACATTTTGACATGTCGTTAAATGTGACAGAGCATGGATGGCCTCCAATATTGACATTATAAGACCTGATATCTGTTTTGATGTAAAAAGCTGCCGTATCTGCAAGTACGGGTTACTACTTCAGTAACGCATATGAAGGAGCTGAAAATCAGCGGAATACTAAAGCAGCTTTGATTTTATTCATACTTTGAAAAAAAGTACATTTTCCAGTCGTGTTGGTTATGTGATGTATTTCTGTGTTTAAGCCACGGAATCATTTGTATGTGATTTCATTTATTACTAATGTGATGAGGTGTCGTTATAAGCCTACTGATGTCTTTGCTTATTTGCTTTAATAATGCTGTTTCAAGCCTTAAAAAAAAACAAAACTCAGCTTATCCACTTCCCTTTGTCGAAAAACAAGAGAAAGAAGAAAAAATGAAGAAGAAAATCATAATATGGTGGATTTTTCACACTTTTCTGTGACTCATATTTCAAATAATAAGAGAAAGGGCGATTCTGGACTTCTTCACAATGCTTATATACTACTTCTTGTATCCGTAAAGGGAAGTAATCTGGCCTAGGATCAAAATAACAATCTAATACCTGTTTGTTGGTAGTGGTCACCCTCATCAGCTGCTTCTCCATCAGATTATTAAGGCCTCTCGTGTTGTACATTTCTATGCCCTCCTAATGAATGAGAAAGTAGAAAATAGAACACTTAATTTCTCGATCGTCAGCTCCCCATTATTTTCAGTACTAATATCCTAAAGTTAAACCAATAATTCAGTAGATGGAATCCCAAAATACCGTACTGATCAAGATAGGTGGCAATAATACTTAGTGGACAGCGGTGAGAAATAATCCCAGAATAACGATAGAAGTCAGAAATGGACGAATACTTTTAAGTCAGAAATGGACGAATACTTTCAATAACCAGATTAATAATATTGGTCAAATGGATGAAAATAAAATGTAGAAAGAAAGAGATTAACTGACTTTGTTACTTACTAATAATAATAAATTCGAAGACTCAAATAAATGTAGAGAGAGTGAGATTAAAAATGAACATTGCACTGAAGTAAATAAATTCACACATTTCGTTTGTCCATCTCCTTTCCCTCTCTCTATCTCACTCTCTCCCTCCGACCGC
>JBCAUA010070097.1:0-10000 GCA_038406235.1 Peronia verruculata
AGATAGATAGATAGATAGATAGATAGATAGATAGATAGATAGATAGATAGATAGATAGATAGATAGATAGACAGCTGGTATACATTTACAATGATGGAGATAGCTGTTATGTGAAAATTATGATTTATAATGTCTGAATTAATTATATATAACCAAGGTACTGTGCGTAGTTTCACGAAGAACAATTTGTTTTTATATGCCTTCTTTCAACTACATGTATAATATGTTACATATAAATTATCTATCAGAGTCGAAAGCTATCTGGAGTCTCATACTTTGGGAATTTTGATGGCCGGAATTCTGGGCAGAAGGTTGGTTAGTGCATAATTGTAGAAGTCATTATGAAGCGAAAGCAAAATAATAACAATAATAATAATAATAATAAACCGGGTTGCAGTTGCATATCAAAAATTATGACACTTTGTATTTCTGTATTTCTGCTTATGCTTTTGTTTCACAGATTTGGGGGTTATGAGTTTGTATAGTTGTGATAATAGAAGGTCTATAAGTATCCGAGCCCATTGTGTGGATGTCATTCTTTGTGAAAGAATAATAATACAAGTAATAATAATAGTAATAAAGATCTAGCTGAATATGTACATTTAGATAGCTTTCTTTTGCCCATGGATCAAAACATACGGACTTTAACCACATGCATTTTTTAAAATTAATTATAATGATTTTAACCATCAAAATCCTGGTAGTCTCGATAAAAAGTGGGGAGGATGAGGGCGGTTGAGGAGGGGGGGGGGGATGAGGTAGTGATAGACACATTATCGTACTTTTATATTTTACACCTGACTTCTGTTACGTATGAGTAATAACAAGATGCCCCCTTCATACTGACTTTAGATCCAGCCTATTGTTATAAATATTTAAATATACATTTCTGTTGACGCTTTTTAGGGGTCAAGGATAGATGGCTAAAATGTGCCGTATAGAAATGTTTTCTTAGTCACAGATCTAAAAATTTATTCTGAGATCGACCTAATCGAGGGCTTTCCATTTACCTCTCAACAAATGACAAGTGAGAAAAAAAAATGATGGATTTGATGACATGAAGTTTACATGAGAAGCTGAAATAATAATCAAGACTGCCTAAAGTACATATAGATTTGTTCCGATCAAACGAAAGGCTCCCTCCTCTCCTCCCCTTACCCTGGGCTATTTTAGGAAGGTGTCCTAACACTTAAAACTTTTCACAAATTTGCCTCACTTTTTGGTTTGATGCTGCTACAGTGGGTAGAAAATGTATGACTTTAACTCTTTGCTGTGAACCTATTGAACCTAGATATCCTCCAAACAATGGAAGCAGTGGGTAGTGTTAATAATTAAATGACGTAGTAAAACGCTTGACGTACTTCCGATGTCGGGCTTTTCACGGAGTGTAATGTTCTACTATTGTTGTGGGATTTCGTGGTGGAGCGGAACTTACGTAAGTGAATAGTCTATTTTCAGCGGGGGTACAAACACTCCACCGGAGATTTCCAGATTTGTTCATAGTCGAACATGGACTATTCAGCACTGTTCATTTAATTTGAACTGATACCACTTGCAGACTATGTGGTGCTCAATTCATTATTTGTGATGTGCAAGTTATATTGAACTAGACCAAAATTATATGTCGGTGTTGGTTTTTACAATCGTGTAAACTAAAGTGAAATACACGAGGAGTACAATATTTTACCAACTGGTTACCAAGACCTGCCCACAAAAAAGTAGGGAGAAAATTTTACACCATTGCCAATCAGCTAGAAACACCTGTGACCAAATTAAAGCCGAGGAGAGGTCTTCCATGTTATCGCTTTATGAGCCCTAAGAACACCTGGTACCATCACATGTGACGCAAAAGTTCCTTTTTTATATTCTGTAGGATAAACAATGCTGCCTAATTAAATACCTGAAGATCCTTAATCATTTTCATAGCAAAATGTAACATTGTGACTGTCAATAGCCAATGCTCGAATAAGGAAAAACAATACGAAATCTGGGAGACTGGGAAAGGTGATGGGTTTTGTAGGCTAAAATGCCATATACGATGAACTCCTTTATAGCAAAAAAAAAAAAAAAAAGATTTCAACTTGATAGGACCTGCAGTGCAATGTATAAAAGACCCACCCATGTATAAAGATCACAGGGTTTTTATATTCATTCATTCATTTCATTCTAAAAGGTGGTCTGCAGATAATAAGTACAGAATAATTTAATTGTGAAGATATATACTTTTCCAAAGATATTTCTCCCTGCTTGCCTAGCTCTATCCCTCTTCACCCCTCCCTCTTTCCTCTTATCGCTCTGTGTGTGTGTGTGTGTGTGTGTGTGTATGTGTGTGTGTATGCATGGAAACAAAATAACTTACTGAATGCTGTCTATTTATCTGGCAATTTTTAAAACAAATATATATCATAGCTTTGCTAATGAAGCCAGCAGACTTGATATAGACTTTCATATCCCCTCTCAAAACAATTTACCTAAAGCCTGCAATCAAAATCCGTATTGCTCTATTTAGGAAGAAATGTGCCTTGCTTGTTTGGCTCATGTAGCTGATATTTTATTTCAAAATACGTTGCATAAGCCTCCGCGCGTAAATCCAATCTTTCCTACAAAGCGAGATATATTTACATAATAAGCGGAGAAAAATAATGCCATTTCAAAACAAGAGATGGGTGGTAAGATTCAGGTCAGTCATCTTTTTTCTGAAAACTCACTGCATCTGAATGTTGCAAATTAATGTTTTCCTTCCTGCATGGCAAGATATATTACATGACATACTTATATTACAGGTCATTAGAGACAAATTGTCACGGCAGACATAAAATTGTTTTTATAATTCTACATCACGTAACAAATATTACCTCCGAAGCTCAGCAAATAACACAGAATTATCTCGACTCCAAACATCGCTTGTGCCAGATGAGGCAAGGTAAGTCAGCCCATTTCAATCAAAATTGCCTCCTCCCCCTACTCCCCCCCCCCTCCCCCCGCCTTTTTGTCCCCTCCCCATCGCCCATCGTCAAAACCCTTTTCCTGCAAGTAGATAAATTTGAGGGATAATTCTCGGCATGCAGCTTCATTCTTTCATATATGGACATTTCCAGCTTCAGAAAAAGGATAGTAAAGGATGTGCGGTGGCCGAGGGGTTTGGCATCTGATCCTGAACGAAACCGTACTTCGTGGTCTCGAATCCTACCATGACGATTTAGAACTTGCTTACTTTTTCTTCGTGACTCAGGGGTCAATTGTTTTTTGTTTTTTTCTTGTTATCAAGTCGGATGTCTATTCTTATAGGATAAGGTGAATACACTTCTGAGATTCGGTTGTGTATTTTCCCGTACGCTAAAGAACCACTGACATTTGAAAGTGCGATGAGCTGCAGGTGGAGACGCCGGTGTCTCACACAAGTTTTAGATTCCAGTTCCGTCAAAAGGTAATATATATATGTATATATATGTATATATATATATGTATGTATGTATGTATGTATGTATATATGTATGTCTGTCTGTCTATCTGTATGTATGTATGTATGTATGTGTGTATGTACGTATGTATGTATGTATGTATGTATGTATGTATGTATGTATGTATGCATGTATGTAGATGCGTATGTATGTAGATGTGTATATATGTACGTATTTATGTGTGTATATATATCTATTACTTTCTCTCTCTTTCTCTTTTCCCTTTAAGTATTTGAAGCCAAAAACAACAACAACAACAAAAGATAGGGAAAATGATGACGATAACCCTTCCTGCTCCCCCCCCCCCCCCTCTTTCCCCCCCCAACCCCGAAAAAAAGTATGCTCACATGGTGAATTTTTCAGAATTGTCTGTCACACACGTTTCCTCTTTACAATGGTTGTGTCCAGCACAGGAAAACAATATCGCCGGCAAACTGGCTTCATTACTGTGGCTAACATAGATGGATATTTTTGTTACTGCATGAACTCTTCGGTGTCGCTCTAAACAGTCCAGAGTATGGTAAACACACAGGAAGTTTTGCTGTAAATCTATGCAAAATTCATTCTGTTTGGAAACAGCTTTTTCCCCATGACCTGAGCTGAAGGATGAGAATCGCAGCAGCTGCGCAGATAAACCAGTGTTTATTACGCGAGAGATTTATGAGATAATGGACCTCGCGAGAGCTCTTGATAGGCTCAAGTGTCTTTGAGTGAGATGACAGCTCACGGGCATATTGCATGCTACCTGGATAGGAGATGTAACACTGCCATCCCCCCTATCTGGTTATTAAATCAACGGTTAATATGACGACTAGATCTACGTTATGCTCTATGGCCGAAGACGGGCGTTCCTGCTGACGTCTTGGCTTGTTAACTAAGAAACAACAACAAAACAAGGGTAGAGTTTTGTTGGTGGTGGTGTTGTTGTTTTGGCAGAAAGGGCATGTTCAAACTTTCACAGTATGTAAATTAAGTACCGGACAGGAGTTCCTGACAAACAGTGAGGTATCACAGCACGGTGTGACAAGATTTTTATTGGAGGATTGGCATGGGTATGTATGGAACGATAGCCTTGTGATAGTTATGAAAATATCGACAAATATTTTGGTCATTTTAGGCCATTCCTCGGGCTATCAAATTGAACATACATGTATATAGTAGATACATGGCCACGTTAATCTTATTCACTTTAACATTGTGTGTTCTGTTACTGCACGTTTTGATTGCGGGAATGTATGGATAGCTGTAACAGTAAAGTCAAGTCATAACAGACTTATAAATGTTATTAAAAGAAACAGCAATATACATGAATTATGAATATGTTGCAGTGAAGCTGAGAGCTCTTAAAATTATAGCACACACACACACGCGTGCGCCCGCGTCCTTGAAATTCAGCGCGTCAGCCAAAGTTTGTCAGTTTAGAGGCAAAGAGCTCTCGGAAGAAATGCATGTCATTCAAATTTTTATTAAAAAAAATATTAATAATAAAATAAAAAACCTATAACATTAAAGACAGCCCTGCATATAAGTATAAGTTGTTTCAAAACTGCACAGCTCTATGTGTGTCGAGATTCACCATTTTAATCATTGTTTAATTATATATAATATTTATGACCGGTAATATAAGTATTCCATATAATGCATCTAAACATGCAGGGAGGAAAATACCAACTGTTTACTTTTTTCTGCTGAAATTCGAGGTGTGCTTGTTAAAGTATGTTATTTTTGCCAATATGGAAACGAAAAGTTATCAATCAAAACTATCATTGCATGTAAGCGTTTTATTATTATTATTATTATATTTTGATCTAGAAAATGACCACAGTTATCATGAGAAACACACATTAGAAATCTGTGAAATAATAATAATAATAATAAAAATCATTCCGTTTCTGACAGATAATTTCTACGTAACCCAGTATCATGAAACCAGATTGATAGATTATTTTGCAGTCAAATTGACCTATATTGTCTTCTTTCCTTAAAAAAAAAAAAAGTATTACATCACTCTCCCGTCTTCCAATTCAATTCTGATTTTTTTTTTTTTAATGGTTTAAAGATTCAAAATATCGACCCTTTCTTGATCAAAATAAAAGTTTTCAAAGAAATATTGTTTTTCAAACATATTTTATGATAAAGACCATTGACAAACAGGCTGGGCGCTCACGTCTCATGAGTGCATAATTTATGTATGTACAGGAAAATATCATAGTGTGAAAATTACCTGAAGTCAATTAATCGTCACAAAGTTGTAAGTCGAGTTAATAGATTAGCTACCATTTTCACTGCAAACATCTTTCTATAGTGATATGTTATAACATGCTGTTTCACTGTTAGAAGTTAGTCTCTTCACGTGAGGTCCGGATGAACTTAAGGCAGTCTATCACAAAGGAACAAAACTACTAATTATCTTTATAAAAAAAAAAAAAAATTGCTGTGAGCTCATTACTAGCCTGATGAGAGATCTACTTCTTCTTCACGGACAAAATGTCAAACAGCTCTATGGTCAGAGTATCTGAGGAAACGTTTTGTTTTGTTATTTATCTACTTTAAATTCTTTTCTATTTATTTATTTATTTAGTTATTCATCAGCTAATTTACTATTTACTACCTATTCATTCACTTTGGGACAGACTCAAATGATGATCTACCGAGGTTGGATATATTTCTGTAAAACTCATCTGGAACAAATAAATTATTTTTGCTTGTGTGTGTGGGTGTGTGTGTGTGTGTGTGTGTGTCTATGTGTGTGTGTGTGTTTAAAAATAATATTACACCCCTTCCTGAGATTCCTAGCCATGATTCCATTCCTGACAGAGGTAAACAGATTAAATTGCATCTCCAGTTATATTTATATTTGTTTATGACTACCACTGATTTCACCAGACATTTTCAGTAACTGAAATATCCTCTGGTGTGACAACTAATCGGCTAGATAAGCTCCGTGATATCCCGCGTGGAGGGAATTCCTCAGTTGTTCAGTGAAGGGTAGAATGATGATAAATTGTACTGTTGGTATTATGATTGCACCCAGTGAAAAAAAGTTACCTTTCCAGTGACGCGAAGGAAGTTATCGAAATAATCATGAATTTGATATTTCCGTGGCATTTCAGGTGATAGTATATCATTCTATATACAAGAATTTCAAGAACAGTTAGGCAAATGCAACAGCCGCTCTGCTAGTTCCGTCAATGTAAATAGCCAAGAAATTAAAAAAAAAAAGAAAGAAAGAAAAAAGAAAAAGAAAACGAAGAAAGAAAGAAAGAAAGAAAGAAAGAAAGAAAGAGACTAAAATGAGCCCCAAGTTCGACTGTTTTCTTTATAAAATCATTGTCATCACCATCGTCTTACTGGAATGTCCTCCACTTCACCAAAGGCTGCCAAGAATGATCTTTTAATTAGAAAACAGCAACAATAACAACAACTACAACAGCAGCAGCAACAACAATAACAACAACATCAACAACAAAACTATGACTCAGATGACAAACAACAGATGATTTCAAAATATTCTAACTCGATTGATCGTTCATCAATGAGAATGAAAAAAAACTTTAAAGTACACAGCCATTTGTACTCCATCTGTCTGATACCTCTAGGGGGCCTGGCTGCAGACCGATGACACACATCATCTGCTCTAGTGGACATTCAGCCTAGTCTTCTTTCTTGCGCAACTTTTTGGGCAAATTGTTCTCATAGCAAATGGATTTTTTCTTTTCCTACTTGTTGTTTATTATATTATGCATAAATAACATACGATAGCAATGTTTCTCTCCGGTTCGGTTATGAAACTGAGAATGGAATACGAGTCGTTCTCTGTGACATACAGGCAGATCTCACACTATCAGGTTTTCCACAAGGACGGCAGTGATGTTGTACAGGTATTAAGTCACAGGATTTGACTCTACTCACCATCATCCGGTGCGTCAAAGCATAGAGCATTCCAGCTTTCTCAAACTTCCCACAGCTCTCGGTGTTTCATTCGCATTAATGTTAAAGGTCTCCACCCATGATGACAAGCCATCCTGTCACACCTCTCTTTCTCGCTTGTATCATACTTTCCTGCTCTTAATCACATCCTCCAATACTCGTTCTATTTTCAACCTCCTGAGGGTGGCTATCTCGAATATTTGTACTCTCATGGCATGGCCTATTACTAGTACTGTTTAGTTCTGTTGATCAAAGACCGTAAAATTCCTAAGTCTTTCTGAAAGTCCTGGTCGGATTTTCTCGCTACCCTATCCAAAGATTGTTAAGAATGTCTGAAACAACAACGTATTAGCTATCTTGAACGAGGATTCATCAGAAAGTGACTTGTAATGAAGGGTCTCTCTCACTCTCTCTCTCTCTCACTCTCTCTCTCTTTCTCGCTCTCTCTCTCTCTCTCTCTTTCATTTCGATAAATAATTACAGAGAAGCTATACTTGGCCAACGTTCATTTAATTAACCCTTGATTATTGTGTTATTCATTTTATAATACAAATTGTAAAGAGACTAAGCCAATACGATTTCACAGGCCGTAGAGCTTTCGATGTCTCTGAGCGTGATAGAAGGAGGGGAAATAACATAAACCTCAATTTCTCAGACACAACAGTATAACAAATAATAATTATATTTATTATGAACATTCGTCACTGGGCAATCTTGCGGGGGCTTTAAGAAAATCTGCCCGGGGATCGGTTCTGCTTGATTTCAACTCTAGAAGCTTCAGTCTCTTTTCTTTGAATTAATTTTACTTATCAATATTCACATCAGTGATATTGATGATAATAGAGATACCAATAACAACAACAATACCAACGAAACATTCATGACAACATTAAATGAATGAATGAATGAATGAATGAATTGTCATAAATAATAAATACAGAAATAAATAATAAGAAACAAATACATTTAAGCAAAAGTAAACTATCTAAAATATATTGATGCTAGCAACTGACAGATGTTTTGAAACTGAACAGAGCTTATCGAGCTCGCAAACGTATATTTTTTGTACGTTTTTGTACAGCTGAGATAATCACCACGACAGGAGGTTGAAAGGCTTTACAAAACCGTAATCGTATAGAGCACCGAGCACGTGAAAGTTCATACATGCGGATTGTACTCTCCTAATTAATATCTTCACCGAAACTTTAATAGCGAACTCATTGTGCTCATGTCCTTAGAAACCAGTACACACTTATTCTAGCTGGAAAGATGTCTGGCTTTGCCTGTCCATTAGCAAAAAAATGTTGTCTTAACTCATTTCTCTTTTTTAGAGGGTGGCACCAATTTACTGGGAAAATACTGGTTGTGATTAAACAAACAGATATAAAATCAACATCTCAGATCCATCCTTCACAAACTTTATATTGTAAGTTTTATTCCAATCTACCGTATCCCCATCTCTTTAGTGCAATCCTCGAGCGTATTCATTGTTATGAGGCAAGAATATTATCACTATAGCTGCTTCTCTCTTAAGTGTTTTTCGGCGGTTTTATCCAGTGAAATACAAAGATGTGCAGAGATAGACGATATAAAATGAATTGTTTGTTACAGCTATAATAAAATTTTCTGAATAGTAGAAGAAACTTGATGCAAACATTAGACAACATGCCGAGGTAGAATGAAATAGCGAGTGAAAGACTTTCTGGGTGAACATGATGTAGGGAATGCGCGCGCGCGAGAGAGAGAGAGAGAGAGAGAGAGAATAGATGGAGAGATGAAGGTTTGAACGAAAAAAGTATATAACTTTATCAAATAATGATAATAGTAACAATAATAGTGAAGCCATTGAGGAGACCTACATTATCCTCAACAGTAGTACATGTATAAAGATCTCAGTGATATCCCACATGCAGACATATGGATACATGCAATCTAGGTTTTATAAAACACATCAACATTCGGTCAACAAGAACATTCAGAGAGATCGTCGAATGGATAACAACATTAAGCGTTTATGTTGAGGTTTCTTGCATGTTTTCCGAGATTTATAAGAGTAATTGTGAATCATGTTTTTCTTTCATCTTGTTCTGTTTCAGATAAGCGAAGAGAAAAGATAGATCTAATTTGCTTCGAATGTGGTAAGTTTGCAAATTTATCTGATGATTTCTTCTCCCCCCCCCCCCTTTTTTTTCTTTCTCCCTGTTTTTCTGTCCTTCCCTTTTCTTTTTTTTTTTTCTTTCATCCTTTCCTCCTTTGAATCAGTCTGGATGTTTCTTTCTGTTTATCTGTCTGTTATGTTTTTGGCTCACTTCTGTCTTTCTTTCTATCTTTTGGTCTGTCTGTATGTCTGCCTGTCTGTCTGTCTGTCTGTCTATCTATCTGTCTTTCTGTCCCTTTATCAGTCAGTCTTTCTTTCTGTCTGTGCTACTTTTTGTATTTGTATTTCTTTTTTCTTCTTTCTTTCTTTTTCTTTTTTTTTCCTTTTTACCTATTACTGTTTGTCTGTCTTTCTTCTTTCTTTCTTCCGTCATGTCCTTTTTTCTTCCCTATTGTCTCTTTTTTTTTTTGTCTTTCGGTGTAACTGTCCGTTTTCCTTTCTTTCTTCTTTT
>JBCAUA010070108.1:0-11048 GCA_038406235.1 Peronia verruculata
CATCGCGCACCAGAAGTGGAAGTCCGACATCACAATTCTGTTTGTGTTTACTTCCATGTATAAAAGGGGGTTGGAAGCAGAAGTGGAGATGTCTTAACTCATAGATCTAAATCCAACTTTACAAAAATGGTTATGGGGTACAGTCCACATCACAAACACAGGCATGGGAGTATGGAGAGATGAGACACTGAAGAATGTCATGGCCTGCCAGTTGCTGGTCAAGTAAAAAAGTGACCATAAAATGCAAAGCTGACCAATTCCCCACTCCATTCCCAGCACAAATATCATATTACATTGGACAGAATCACTCTACACAAATGACAGGGCCTGTCAACATGCCTGTCTGCACAACTATACAGCAGGCCAGCGCCATTCATGAATAAACAAACTTGACTTGGATAATACTAGTTCTACTAAGATTCCAAACAGGGGAAGTTGCAACATGATGAGGAAATGGGGAGCAGGGAAGTGGGAGGTGACCCTAACTTTGCTAATGCCTCAAGGATTCTGAAGGTGTTGCAACAATCATGCACATATTAGGACTGCAGGTACTGCATGGATTTTGAAAAGAAGACTGCAACATGATGTGGAAATGGCATGGACAAAACCTCCACTTTACTAACATTTATAGAACTGTGGTGAGGGATCACTGTCATGTTGTTAAAATGATACACAAATGGGAGGTATAGAAGATTGAGCAAGATAAATTTCAACTTTTCAAGGAAGGATATATTTTTCGATTTCCCAACTCAAGTGATCTACTGTGATCTCTGAATCTGAAGAGAACTTGGTGAGAAAAAAAAAAAAAAATCAGGACAAAAGATGGCCACAAAATTAAAATGTTCACACATTTCAAAGAATCTGAGGAGGGAAAAAACAAACAATAGTCAATCAATGTCCCACCAATAGAAATAAAAATTTTTTAAATCGAACAGCCAATTTACAAACAAGTGTCATTTTACAACTTTAGTAACTTAACAAAATAATAATAATAACAATAAAATTTAAGATTTTAACAAATGGTAAATATAACATATTAAATTCTTACCGACAACTAAAACATGCCCTCAAATGGTACAACCCCAATACTGTAATAATTTCATATTTGCTGGTGTGTGTCTGTGCAAAAGAGATCAAAGAATCTTGAGGATCAATTTCTATATACATGCTGAAAAAAAAAGAAAAACTCACAATGGTTTGCTACCCCTACTGCTCTGCCTGGAAGACTTACTTCCAAACCATCATGACACTGGTACCTTGTGGAAATGTCTACAGCATTAACACCCTCTGTGCTGACTTTACAAGAATTCAATCTAGCATTGACTGGATCACCCAGAACTTCCAAATATATTACTAGCATGCGCTTACTCTCCAGGATGCCCACCAGTACCAGTATGATAAAACATCACACATTTTGCTGACAAAACACCACCAACCAGTTATGATGTGAAATATTCTTTTTATTCTGCAATCAATCATTAATCATTAACAATTGCTTAGCAATGCTAGACACAAAGGTTTCGTTGATAAATAGAAATATTATTTTTTTTTTTTTTAATATCACTCAAACAGCCAAGGTCTGTTACGTTATTAAATGAAACAAAACAAATTCCTTTCCCAAACTGAATTGTGACCGTTTGTTCTCAAACGTGAGTATATACATCTTTTGTTTATCTAAGTGGAAGGCAATTTCAGCAGAGAGACTTTTGCAGCTCTATGGCTCAAAGTCCCAATGCCTTCATTCCATATGCCTGCTCTTTGTCTCCACATGTAACCATGGCCTTCCAGCTGACATGGAGAAAATATCTTTCAGTCAATCTATACATTCCAAACTGGACAAGCAAATCAACGTCCTCTCCTAGCCACTGCTGGCTGGGACTTATGAGAATCTTTGCCCACATTTGTAATTCACAACAATAACAGACCCATTCACCATTTAACTCAAAAATGTTGAAATCCCAGCATGCTAGACAACGCAGACTGCCTGATGAATTTATATGTAGCAACAAGCCCTCTTCAGTCCACATTCCAAATTCACACAAACCTACATGGTTTCAGCTTAAAATCTCTGGCCCTTTCTCAGCAGAAGCACAAAACACAGAGCCAACATATATATAGCACATACTCCTATGTGGTTTAAATAACGCCTGCATAAGCTCGGAACAATGTCATGCCTTGCTCATCTGCAATGTTGATGTTGATGCTGGTCTCTGCCGCAACAAAGAAGACGGTGCCAGGTTTCAAGGTCAGGGGCCGAGCCAAAGAGGAGCTGGCTGCTTCACCAGTTCCCCGAATGATGATACAAATACTAGCACTCTCGAAAGCTTGTAACTGAAAAGTTGGCGTGCCTTGTGGTACCTGAAACATTAAGGTCACTTATGACAATTCAATGCATGACTCACTTTTAATTCTATGCTTCTGTTGTAAAAGACTAGGCTCTAGTCATCCTTGAAAATGATGCTTTATAACTCTCCCCACAATCTCTGTGTGATACAACTTTAAACTGTGTGACAAGACTTTTTCTCTCTGCTTTTAGAAGAACATCAGAGTGCATATGTAGAGACTGGAAATGACAATATAAAAGCATGATCGGTGTATTTTCACAACTTCAAATCCAGCTCTCTGACAAAGTGGAGCTGAAAATGGTCTCATGGACAAGACAAACTAGCTAACCTCAGCCTGTAGCGATCGAAAATATTTCTCTGCTCATAGCCACTGTGGATGAGGCAGGAAGAAATGGCAATATTTATCCCCATGAGGAGCTTGAGGACAAATTGCTATTTAGCACTTCCTCTGTCCCTTAAGAGTTTCTTGTCCTAACAACACTCCTCATATACTTTAAGGGTTAAAAAATACTGCCTTGTGATTTCTGTCCGACAAGGTTTGAACTAAGAAAAAAGATGGGCAAATTTCACATGCACGTATTTCTCCCAACATCAGGCAAGTGAGTCTCCATGAAGTATTCCAGGCCAGTCATATGAATGAGCCAATTGTCACTCAAACGCTGATTTGTGAACGAACTCTGCACATGGCAGGCAACTCTTGATTGATGATAACATTCAAACATGTCCATATTATAAATAAACCTATGTGTACGCAATGATCAAGGAACTTATACTATTTATACTGGAGAGCAGACTGATGACGTTACATATGCTGAGTGTGGAGCCATGCCCATGCTCATGTGTTCATGATTTCAAGAAAGAACGAAATTCACACTGTCATTATCTCATGACTGAAATCTGTTGTGTTCTATCCTTGCTTTAGCTCTCAATTTTATAAAAAAAAATGAATCTGTTTGTTCATAAGAAAAGCAACACCTCCAATGCCATGGCGCCTAGTGTTGGTGCATGAGATACAAGGTGTTTTGTTAAGGCGATGTCATGAGTCCGCTCTCCAGTATAATAGTATAAGCTCCTTGGCAATGATCCATCAGTCATGTGACTGACCTCAAAATATTTCATTATTTTATCATTCCCATATTTCTAAACTTTCTAATTCAAATATTAAAGAATTTTAAAAATAACTTTGAAAGCAGTAATAGCATGTTCACCACAAAAATAAATAAATAAATAAACATTTCAAATACCTCAAATTTAGAGACTCCGAAATCTGGAACAGGTGGGTTGAAAATTGTGATATCAATACTACTATGACTCTCAATTCCTAAAAACTTAGTTCTACTGACTGGACGTCCAGTATAGTCCAACATTTCACATAATGTGTGGACATCGATGTATTTTGGAGTGAGACCAGCGCGTACAACATTGTCTGAACAGGCCATACACTCCATACAATCTGAGAGGAAATAAAAAGAACAAAAAAAAGATATGAGTATAGAAAACAAATTCTCAAAGGACAGCAAGCATGGCTTTACAACTTATGAAGACAAATCAGTTCAGAAAAAAAAGTCCAACCATTACAATGACACCCAAGTTCTATTATGGGCAAGTATGCTAAAGACAATAATACAATTACTTTATTATTCTTAACAATCTACTTAAAGTTCAGTTTCAGTTTCATCATCCATTTTGCTAACCTCTAATTTCTACAATATGTTCCATATCTTTCTTCACAAATCACCCCTTAACTATCTATCTAAATAAGAATTGTTCACATTGTGATCAATTCACATATCAACAATAATTACAACAAACTCCTATCTTCAAACAATCAATTCATCCACAGATATTGCATTCACTCATCCATAAAAATCCCACCTCCCAACAATCAACTCATCCACAAAAAATTCCATCTTCTAACAATTCACTCATACATAAAAATCCCATCTCAAAACAATCAACTCATCCACAGAAATTCCCATCTCCCATCCACTCACTTTTCCCATAAAAATCCCATTTTTCTTCCAATAAACCCATTTATCCATTTATATTTCCTTCTCCAAAATAGCCCTTTCCTCCAAGAGTCTATGAACCACAACATTCTAAGGATACATGTACTCACCCCCAGATAGATAAGCATGGGGTAAGTTGGCCTCTAGGAACATCGCTTCTCCAGGCTCCAAGTGGACAATGTTCAGGAAATAGATGGCAAAACAACCACGATCTCCAGGAAACTCTGAGTCCAATTTCAGGAACACTTCACCTTCATAGGGTTTGATATCTACACCATCACTCTCTGGGAAATGCAGGCAAAGTGTAGAATGTAGATGAGGCAAAAGAGAAAATTCAGATCCTGTAATAACTATGTGAAGAAGAAAGAGATGACAAATATGAATATCTTGTTTGTTCATGGGGAAAAATACCATAACTGGTCTAACCAGAGCGAGTCTACATTCACATTTCTATATGGACAGTATGGACAAGAAAGATACAAGCAGACATGCTTAGAGGTTCCCTCACTTGGCTTTTTTCAATTTATGTATTTTGTTATGTCACTGTGCTATTTCGTGGTGGATATCAAATTAGCCTTGTATCCAGCTTCTAACAGAAAAACCAAGAGGCAAAAAAAAAATTTAAAAATTGATGACTCTTAAACAGACATTTTTGTGCATTCCTGCATATCTGCAAATTCCACATGTTATTTAATCTCTAGTTCCACACAATTTGTATAGCAATTTTTCTAGAATCAGCACCACTCACCAATGTCTCAAGTACTGCCTGTGACTGCTGCTGTATAACCAAATTTATACCACTCAAAAACTAATACTGTGGATAGACCACATTAGTTAAAGACCACACAACTGCAATACAAAACTGAACAAAGAGAGTGACATACTCATCTTCTTCATCCTAGCAACCAGACTGTGCAAGGCGTGACTGATGGCTTTATTATCTCTCTCCATCAAAGCCATAAATGCATCTTTCATAGCCTCACGGTGGAAGGGCATATCCATGGAATGACTAGCTGTGATCAGTTTGCAAGACTTCTCACCAACAGCTTCACGAAACTCATCCACACCTGTGGAGGAGCCAAGCATGTATTGTTCATTACTTGCTGAAAAAATTTTGCCATTTAACCCTTGGAGTCTCTAGGAACCAATCTGGTCATTCATCATGATTTGCACTGGAATTTTACATACATAATGTGGAAACATGAGGCTCATACTCATATTGTAACATATTGACATACCTTCATGTGAAAATTAATGTCAAAAAAAGGTACCTTGACATTCCAGAAGATTTCAATTTATATTTTTAGGATTTACCATAAAACTGTCTTTTATTGCTACATCCACTCCAGAACACTGATTTTTATGTTCCCTACTTCACTCTTAGAATAGAAGTTTTTATATTCTCAAACTCATGTGCAACACAAATGCCTTTACAAATTGTACTTTATTATAACAGTATCATAATCTTATTTTCTCCTTATTACTCAGCATGTTGATTTCTGCCCCTGACAACTGCATATATTATTTGCATACTAATTTCAATAACATCCAGATAGAGATCTAGTTCATTCAAACCAGAAGTTAAATTTCGATCTTCTCATGAAGCAGACATATGATCCTTTTAATGCCCCATAGATATGTAATAAATATTCACTCAATTGTCACCTAGAATCTGGTATTCTCAGTCATATGAAACACATAAAAATGCAGAAAAAATTGTTAAACTCCTGTCTGTTGGGTTTTATTGAGTCTACACCCTAAAACACAAACCATCTAAATCCTTAAACCATCGTTTAGTTATTGTCAAATACAGAGCCTTCAATGTCACTTGGAAACTGTATAATTTTCTGCAGATGTGGCAACAGATGCTCCAATGCTTTGTGTACTTATTTCTCTGTGTTCTCAGAGCAATTAATGCTGATGTAAATGAACATAGAGAAATGGCAACCAAACACGGTAATTTATCAGTCAGACTCATACATTCTCTGATATAAAACTGGAAAAATAAATGTCTACACGATTCTAGATATCATTCGAGCTGATGATATATAAAATGACATCATCATCCGAAAACTGAACAAGAAATAAAAAGGTCTTTCAAACAAGTAAATACCAAGGTAGGAATAGCTATTAACCATAAAAATGTCAACAGAAACTGCTACCGAAGTACTTTTTTTTTTGTTTAAATTATGTACATAGCTTTTCAATCCCAAGAAATTAGGATTACATCATCTTCTTTAAATACCTGCCCAGCTTTGGTGAGGAGAATTTTTGTGGATAAAAATTTTAGAATTTGGAAAGTTTGTGAGGACAATGGAGTTTCCACTTACTCTTCATCACATTTTTAATATGCCAAGAGTTCTTTAACAAACGTAAAGTACACACAGATTTCCGAAATATATTCCTCTTTATCTGAGAAGATAATACATACAACAAATGAAAAAAGTACTGGACTGAACTTTTCATCCCTAATGAGTGTCAAACATGTATATGTATACATTACGCTACCGTAATGCTAGCCTAATGAGTACTCACTCTGTAAGTAATGGGCCACTTCTTTTATGGGCCTGAATCCACACAGCCCCATGAACGGGCTCAAGGCAATAGCCATCTCAGGCTTGTGATTAGCATCTTTGTACAGCTCAGGATGGGTCTTATGCAGCAGCTCTGCATGGACCTGAGACAGACAAGCACTAAGATATTGACTGTAACCAGCTGTCACTATCTCTCTCTTTAAACTAGACACAGCAATTTTGCTCTCTACATTCTGTCTGCTCAATTGCCTTGACGAAGAATTTCATGCTCCTAATCTAGGATTCTTAAGAAATACTGTCTCTCAGAGATTGTATATAAAATATTTATATTTTGTTATAGCAATTATAGGTGACATTGACACACACAAGAAAAAAAAAATACACAGCTTCATACCAAGTTTAACAATGTCCACCAAACAGTATTATGAAACAATTAACACAATGTCGAGCATTCAGTCCTCTCTGCACAACTTAATTTCACCATTCAATTTATGTCACTTCATTTAGCCATTCATATAATTACAGGCCCACTCACTGTTCTCATTCCACTATCTTACATTCAGTGTGTCTTTACCCTGTATAAATACTGAGAATAAAAGTTTCAAAATGAAACAATAAGGAGTATAAAGTTGGTCATGTTTCAATCCTACAGATGCTACATGAGCATACTATGCAAATGTTATTTACAATGAACCAGTTCATAACTTTGAGATAATCTCCAGGCTTATCACAACCTCTGTAACATATGTGGTTTGAATATGTGAAAAATCCATGGTATCCATTTTCATTTAGAAACTGCTCACTGTGTCAGTGACTGCGGAAGTGAAATGGAAGGTTAATGACCTTACCAGTGCAAGATAGTTCCATAGAGTTCATATTGCTAGTTTCTTAAACATTCTGTTACTACTGTCCAAGCATAGCAACTTCCTTTCTTTCTTACTCTTCCAAAATGTAGGATTCACACATAATAACATGAGCAAACTCATGCATTTCACATCATCCAACATGTCCAACTTCATTTTTTGGAAAGAGACTAGGCGGACTCCCATGATGCTAGGGAGACCCCCAGTGATAAAAAAAAATGATAGACCCCCAGTGATAAAAACAAAATGGTCTCCGTAGACCACTTGATAATAAGTAGGGGCTAGATATTTCTAGAGGTTTTTTTATCATAGCAGACATGCCAGCCAGTACACAGTTGTGTGTTGTTTTTTTTTGTTTGTTTGTTTTACGCAAAATCAGCAAAAATATGCTAGTAAAAAATACGATGCAAACCTGGCAAAGTATCAACAAAAGGAAAGATTGTTAACTTTTTATTTGTAAGTTTGGAATGTCCACTTCTGGTTCATATTGATTTGCGCCATTTATTGATGGCAGATTACAATCGAGCATTGTTCAACACCATACTTACATGCAATTCCATACAATTATCATTTATATTTTTCACTGCATAGCGAAACATTTTCGGGGTTTAGCATCAGGTTGTGATGTTTACACAATCATGATGTCGAGGAACGGACATCACTCCCTCATAGATCTACCTGAATTTCGCAAAGCCTTTCATGCCTCACTGGTGACGTTAACATTCGGAAACAAAATACAAACAATGTCCTCATATACACAATAATGATCATGTATTTGCTTATATAATTAAGATAAATTATGGGGCTGAAGCAGCAAATAGGTTCTTCCAACATTTTTTTCTAATTTAGATCTAGATCTATGGCAAACTGCTTCGACTTGCTGAACATTTTGTGATGATTTGTCAAAGAAATATCTGAATCTAACTAGAACTTATTCTGCAGGCATCTTTTTTTATGACAAAGATTCTGGATTGCAAAGTACACATGTCAAAAGTGAAGGGGTCTATCTGGGGTCTACCTAGATACCAAGGCTAGGTAGACCTCAGTGGGGGGGCTATGTAGACATTTCCTTTTTTTTTTTTTTCTATCCATTTCTCAATGACAGTAATCCTTTTCAACTTTACTCAGTACATGGAACAAAAATGACTATAATACTTTTCATTAATGCACTTGATGAAATGTTTGCAACATTTCAGCATGTATGGCAGCAAAATGCCGTAAAAACATGGCATACAGTAATTTACCTTGTTTGGATGAGCTTGTATAGATAGCGCAGTCCGAACTGACAAAACTTTGAACAGGAAGGGCAGACTACCCTTGAAGTAAGAGCGAACTTCAGGTCCCAGCTGCTCTGGATGTTGCTCAATCCATTTGGATAAAGGTACGTCGGATTGTCCATCGATGCAGACCATAGAGGGGCCATTAGGATGAGTGCCCATCCAAAGCTAAAGGTACAAAATGCAATATACAAGAGTTGCCATCTTGCTGAATTAATTGCAGCATTAGTAGTACAGCAAACATCTTTGTCACTTTTAGATACAAGCTTACATACCTTGAAATATCATTCATATAAATTTAACAATGATTCTGGTACCAACCAAGTCACTTCTTTCACTACATCATCTCACTGATGCACCCAGGAAAATGATCCCTCCATCTCGTATATCGCCATATACTTACAGAATGCAAATTCAGTTGACTCTCAGGTTACAAATGGCTCAGTTTACTAGCAAATCCGTTTACAAAAAAGCTTTGGGAAAAATTCTACCTCTACTTATGACCAATGATTTGGGATAAGAACATGCTCACTTATCACAATCCTGTGTCTCACATTACAGTTACATTTTGTCAAGCTCACTGGTGTGTCAGTATGGTGTGTTATTTTGAATTCTTATTTGATGTGTTACTCTAACATGATTTTTAGTTCTAAGGGGATTCCCCTTCAAAGCAATAACTTCTATATCTCCTCCTTCACCAATCACTACAAGTGACAAAGGTACAAAGGAATTTTTTTTATTGAATTTAGTGTGACGATGTATTATCTCTAATTAAGAATATTTGTACATGCAATTTCAACTAAAGGTATATTCTTCCTTTTTTTTAAACATCTAAATATACCATACAGTTTTCTGAGGTTGAGACAAATTTATTGTATTTACTCCCATTCACTAATTCAGTTGACGAAAAATCTGGTTCAAGAACAGCGTCCCAGAATGGATCAAGTCTGTAACCCAAGGATCTACTGTACATAACCATTTTGCGCATTACCACAATTAAAAACGACAAAAACAATAAAAAATACATGTGCCTCCGTAATCCTATCTTAATTTTGCAAATTATTTTTTGGCAACACTGCTTCTTTTTTTTTTTTTTACCATTTTTTTTTATGCAGCCTTTTCCATTTTTTATTTCTTGCTGATTAATCCTTTACAAAATAAGCAAACAAACAAAAACAAATGGCACTGGAAACAAATGACAGAAGAAAGAAAAAGGCTTACTTCAGCGTATGTTGCCTCTGGGTCTACTTTGAAATCTGGATCGACACTGCTCTTTAATTTGGCCACTTCACTGTCAGATCCTTTTTTGCCCCAGGCATACTGCTGGACAGCACACTTGAGCTCAAACACTGGAAAATATACAGAATACATTTTAGTATAGGATAGTCAGGGAGGTCAATCTGTCTACATGAAAAAGTAGGAAAAGTTCCTGGTATATTCTTTAGTAACATGTAAAACTGAAGTATATTAATGGTAAATAATACCGAATTTGGGGCCAACAGAGAAATTACTGACAGCCAAAAAGTAGAAAATTCTACTAAAGTAGACAATTTGACATCCCTGTATAGTATTTCAGCTTTTCAGTGTTTGCAACTTTTAATTACTTGACCCGACAGAATCCAAGAGTTCCAATGCTCTGATGTGGTTTCTACACAAGTTTACACCCTATATTGCTATTAATTTCGACAAGTAGTGACAGGTACAAAATAAAGTGCACAATTATGATTTAGTTTTCAGAAGATAGCTGTGATAATTGCCTTCCTGTGGTACCACTCTTAGCTGGTGAAGAGCACTAACATGTGTTTCTAAAAGTTGACCCCATGCACATTAGAAGCAAACTTTTGTCCATGACTTTCTACACATACTTGTAAAATGTGCATCCTGGTATTCTTATAATTTTCAGAACCTCATGCTTATAATATACTACTATAAATTACAAGAAAATGAGACATTTTTGCTATCAAACCCAACAAAAAGAAGAGGCATTTCATATTTCTCTAAATCTTTTTCTTATTTATAT
>JBCAUA010070119.1:0-11048 GCA_038406235.1 Peronia verruculata
ATAATCTTTACAGTGATACCAATAACTCAATATGCTCAAAATTTGACGAGAGCCTGATTTCATCGTGTCGCATCTCATTTGATTTAGCTTGTCACAGATTTGTTAAAATATGTTTATTTTCTCACACTCATTACCATGTGTTATAATGCCTTGAAATAACTTAATAAACAATTTTGTAGTAAACAACAGAAATTTCGATAGTTTGAAATATTTGGTGGTTAGAATTATTAAAAGGACCTGTGGGAGTGCAGTCGAACTTTGCAACCCTTTTCAGGTTCACTCAACTCTTCAAGAATTATGAGAAGTATGCAAGTATTTTCTGCTCCCAACAGATAGAGTGACTGACTGTTATGTAATCACAACTGTCCCCAAAATGTTATAAGATGTGTAATTTTGTTTGATTTCAGAGTACTGGTGCTTACACTTGCATGTGACCAATGTTACTTTCGTCAAAAATAAACAAAATGAACTATACCATGAGCAGGCATTGAAATAGGACATAACAAAGCCAGAAATTCCAAACAGTGCAGGCCAATATAACAGATCTTTGAAGCAAAATCATTCCTTGATATCCTTTTGAAGTGTGTGATAAATGAATATTTTTTTCATCCTTTCAACACAAATGCGTGTATAAAGTAATTATGTAGACCAGCATCAAATGTCATGATGACAAATTAATTTGTGCCATAAAATGAAGTGCTAAACATTTACAGCAAAATTCATCCTATTATTCTTCACACAGAGTTCACAGTAGAAAGATGTCCACAGCTACTGTTGTACCACAACAAACATAACACACTACACATTTTTTCCTTCACTTACACCAAGTCAAATCCACAGTTCAGACTGACTTTCAGACAAGAAAGCCCTCAGAGAAACAGTTACATTCCTACCATCCGACAGAAGGAAACGACTCGCAATGCTAAAATATTCTTAACTCTTCTTGTCACTAGACTGTATATTTGAAAAGTTCTGGTTTTTCTGGTGGAGGTTTGTCAAGGACAACAGGAGGTTTCATTGGACGAATCTTTCGCCCGTGATATCCTGTCTTCCTCTGCCACCAGCCACTTTTGGGTCGCTTGCCTCGCCACCTGTTTTCACCTGCTTTTGTCATCTTCTTTGTTTTGTGATGATCAACATTAGACACACGGCCTACACTTATCATTGTCTCCTGAGACACAATCAGTTCCCTCTTGGAAGGCATGCGGATGACACATTTATCCCCGATCTTGCGCACATATACTCCTGATGTTCCTGCTGCATGTGCTATAAGGCCTGGTTCTCCTGGCCGTAGTGCAATGTTGTGAACAATTGTTCCTAGAGGTAATGAACCCACAGGATGAGCGTCACCTTCAGATGCTCTCACTGGGGATAAAAGAATATATATATTATAATTGTTAGGGATTAAAATGAGCTCCCCACATCTTCTTTTTTCTTTATACCTCAAAATGTTTATTTTTTCATCAATTATTTTTTCAATGTAGGCTATGCTGTCTTTCCCAATGATAAGCTGTATTTAACTTATTCTGCACAAATTCAGTGTAAAGTGGATGCTGTTATTAAAGATGGAAAAATGGGACATAAAAACAGACATGTTGATGAGCTTTGCCTGATCTACTTCAGTAGAACTCTAATATTCAGAAATTGAAGGGACCAGGATTTTATTTCTTGATACATGTATCAGAGTTTCCTAATATCCAATCGAGACCATAAAACACTGGGGACAACCCATACATTGACATCGTTACTACAATTATTTCCCCTGACAAGTGTCTCCTTACAAAGCCTATGTATGTGTTTTTGCACAGAAAAATGTCTAACAATAGGAATTTTTTTTTTTTTTTGACATAGAAATATTGAAATTGATAGGCTACTGAACGATATGTTTTAATCTGCGCTGAAAGCTGAAGTAATGTGCTGCACTGTGTAGGTTAAGCAATAAATGTGGGTTTTATTGATGGCCGCTCCAAGACCATTATCTGCACATGCTAGACCCAAGCTATTGCAGAACACTCCTTAACATGGAAACGATTACTTCCTAGTCTCCCCCACCTGGCATACCCTGCCTAAACCGCTTTACTTTCACCTGCATGGACAAAGAAACACCATTCCCATCACCAGTTGTTTTACCTGGGCCTAGCCTGTTGCAAAAGTATCAAACAAATGTCTCGCCTTTAACATTAGTGAGTGATCAAAGCCAGTGGCATTGTTAAAAGTGGATGAACAAATAAAAAGCTGGTCGCATGCTCAGTTTAACAATCTTCGGCATGTCACCGCATGGTTTTACGCGTGACTTATTGGGGAAATTATTTTCTAAAAGCAAAATCTGGAGGACTGGCATTTCACAAATGTTTATTCAAGAAAGAATAAAGAAATAAAACGGGACTGCAAATTCTTTTCTTTAGTGCTGAAATTTCACAACATGCAGTTGTAATCAAGTTCCACTGTACTGACAACCGACTAATGGAAAACAGGGCACTGGAAACAAGCTTCTACTGTTCTTTTACTAAGTAATGAGTTATTGTTTATACTGCTATTATGCAGAAACAATAAAACTAAAACAATTATTATCTAGGATGTCAAGTTACCACGCTTCAGAATTTCTACATACCATTGTTTGCTTCTTCAGAAATAGCACTTTTATTATCACAAAACACATCTGATAAACTCATAAAAGAAAACTTGAATCTTGAGGGGAAAAAAAAAAAGAAAGAAAGAAGAGGAGCATTTATTCAAAACTTTTCATTTCATGATTTCTTGAAATCAAGGGCAGATATCTGAACATGGATGGGTGAAATCATATTTCTATAAACTAAATCTTGGTTTTTGTTCCTGGCTGAGTATCATTTCCTGCAGTTTATCGCCAGAGATAATCATGTTCTTCAGCAATTCTTCACCTGGCATAGCTGTGAGTTTCCCTGAAGTCTTGATTAGATCCCCAGCTTTCATATTTTCAGTGGCTAGAATGTATCTTTTTCTGTTGCCCCCTGCTACCACAGCAAGGGCTGCTGAGCGGAAGTCATCTTTGATCACAGCATTCACCCTTTCAACAAGGGACTCCCCTTCTGTGGGTCCTTCTCTTGCAAAATCAACCATTCTGTATCGTACTTTGTCGCCCCCTCCTATCCTGTGGATCCAGATTCTCCCTGACGAAAGAGAAAGAGCATGACAAACATACACTGGGTTATGTTACTTAAACCACAATGCAGGACATTAAGTTCACGTTATACAAAACAAAATACATGTACACCAATAAGCTATGATCTGAGAAAAATACAGCCGCACAGCACATCATGTGCCACATTTTTACCCAATTGCCGCACTTTTTTTCCGTTTGGCATTTTTAGCCATTTTGGAGTGCAGCATTTTTGGAGCATTTTTCGGCATTTTTAAATATTTTAATTATAGAAGTGAATAGACATTTTTTGTTGATTTTGAATTTTTTTTTTCAAAATTACCAGACTTTTCTTACCTGGCACGAAAACAAACACATATTCATAACTAGTGGTTTCTTTAATGCTGCAACTATGGTTGACCTCTACAGCACTTAATAAAGTCAGAACGTAAACAATCGCTTAGCGGATGTCTAGCTCTTCAAAAAATCCACCAGAATGTCTGAGAAACACCATCGTGTCCCCACTCACCCCTACCCCTGGGCCCCATGTCCATTTTTATTAAAAATCTCAATACATATTTTACCGGATAAGGAGACTTAAGATGACGGGGGGTCAGGATCTGTGAGTGAGCCAGAACTGGACTCTGGGACATCGAGATTGAGGAGTGACAATAATCAAGTCTGGTTTTGTGTCCTCAACATATAGATTTACATAATTTAGATCTGAATTTGGGCCTACTGCTAGCTATGGAGGAGGACTATAGAAGAAGGGGTAAGGGGAAAACACAAAAGGGAGGAGGGCTTCCAGTCAACTCTAGGCCTGTTTGACATAGCCAGTATGAAGATATGACTGGGCTGATGCAATGGCTGCCATCCAAGCAAAAATCAATGATGTATCGGGGAATCAACCAATATCCCGTTTTCTGTTTTTAATCATTATTAGTACACCCTTTTTGGAAACGTATGTGACTGGTTGAATAGACAGCCCCAGGACTTAAAAATTGAATTGGTTTAATTTTTGCATGAATGTGGCAGTTTGTCAGGATGAGGTACTACAAAAGGTGTTCAACTTTATTCATCGTGACCTTTCATGGTAAATGCAGTGACAGGTTTTCGCCCTGTCCATTGAGCTTGAATTTGTCATGTTTGTAATACAAATTATGGAGCGAGGATCTGGAAATTATCTGTCAGCAGTGCATTTTTTTTTTACTTTTAAGATGTTCAGCTTAATTACTAACCCTATTATTACTTGTAATTAGACCTATGTTAATATATGTTCGCTAGTGGGCTGTGCAGACTGTTATCTGAAAACGCTATAAAGATCTGCTGTAATTTGTGAGTTGCACTTTTTTGGCATTTTTTGCACTTTTTGCCGCATTTTTTGGCTTTGAAAATGGCATTTTTCTCAGATCACAGAATGAGAAAACTGTCTTATTGACTGATTTTCAGTGCAACTGAGTAGGGATGGAATGATCAAATTTTTTATGCATGCACTTTCACCTAAAACCCATCAATGAGTGAAAGTAAGGATTGTATGAGGAGTTCATCATCACATACAGCGGAACCTCATGTTCAACGGCACTGGAAACAATAAGAGCTTGCAAACAATAACCAAATTTGAACAAAACCTGTTTTTCTCACTATGTACGCTATGTAATAAATTGCTTGAAAAATGATCTGAAAATCAAAAATGGCAATAGCCAGAATTTCTGTATGAACATGGTCAATTTTGGTACCTTTTGACCTGACAGTAGTAGAAGTACAGCCGTACAGCTTGCCAGACACACGCTATCTGTCTGTCTGTCTGCCTACATGCAACTGTCAGTCTCATAAATGGACTCTCTTGCAATACACTCTTTTTGCTTACCTACAGAACATTAGTACATTTCGAAAGGGGAATATGAATATAGTACGTATAATAATGCTATTTTTAACATTGTTATTTTCCTTTATAAATATCATCAATTAACACTACTGAAATAGCAAAAATAACGAGGGGTATTTTTCAAGAACACTGAATGTTGTTAGTCACAAAATTTACTGTATTTTCCTGTTTTCCATTCTAAATATCACTATGTAACTTTCAGGCCACAATATTTTTTTTTTGTTATTTTTTTTTTGAAATGCTAAAGCAGGTTCAATAAAACAACATCAATGATAAGTTTCGCCTGTGCAAGTTGCGTTCTATGTCTGACGATGAGGCAAAACTTAGAATTGCGCAGTCGGCAGGATCATTATAAATTGCTGAACTATTACACCAGACATGAGCCTCAATTGCTGATTATGTATTAGCATAGAAAAATGTATATAATAATAAAAAAATAATAATAATAATAATAAAAAAACCTTCACTGCCACTAGTTTTTCATTCCCTGATACAACACTGATTTTGGCTTGTTTGGTTAGCCACTGCACCAGTGCATTAGGTTTTCTCAGAGACATATCTTTATACTGGGTATGAAAGGCAGGCCTAGACTTGAATTTTTTTGCTGGAGACCCCCCCTCTCTTCATGTAGCCCCAAAACTATTGTCTCTCTCCATACTAATAGGCCTAGATTCATATCTGTGTCACGAACTTTGGATGTGAATAGATGTTAGTTGTGAAGTTGTAAGTGGTAATCAGGCGGTGAATACCGACAAGAACGGAACGGAGAAATAAGAACAGGAGTCCTCAACATCAAAACGATGCAGAATTTATTGCAGGTGCTTGGCAACAATACGAACTTCAGGGCAGCTGTCTAACTCTGATGCAAACTGCTCATTGCATTTCACTATCACTGCATGGCACACCCGTTCCTCTCTGGCTCAGCCCTATTATATACACTAGCCCATCTTTTAACTCTCTCAAACCTGCGCATGCTCACTAGCACAATAAAACTGTGACATAGTGCACACACAAGGTCTGACTAAAACCTGTCCAAAACCCTCTTGAATCCGTGCGTGCTTACTAGCGCCATTGACACACAAAACCATGATATAGTGCACACACATGATGGACTTTACACACACACTAAAAACCATCCCACAGAAAATGCTTAGAGAATATCTCAGGCACGTTCGATGACCCAGTATTTGCACAGGCCAGCATATGTATGCTCACAACACACACTTGCATGTACCCAACATGTATAATCATGATTCATTACTATCTAATTGTATCAGTTGAGGACAAGGGGCTAGGTTACTACTCAATCTCTATGTCTCAGAGCCTTATTCATTGCTCACTCAACATATATTCTGACCCAGAATTACCAGATCGGTCACTTCAGCCTTTTTACCCAGAAAAAACACTCACATGCGTATTTAGATAAAAAAGAAATACATGATGGCCTTTCTCAGACATTTTTGGCCCAGCGATAGCGTATGCCAGACACCCCTGTACATTCTTCCTTTGACTTTGACTGTATTTAGAGGTTGACTGTAGTCCCAGCAGTAAAAAAACAAAAACGCAAAAAAATGAAAACTATATCACAATGTGTATTTTTCATTGCTGAATCCAAATTTATTCTCTCCACACAGGATCATTGTAGAGGCATGTTTACCATGATGTATAAGGTACAGCATATAGGCATTGGGGAACCGTGGTATTAGCAATTTCCATGCAGTACTTGGTAATCATGGCAGAGCAATTGGCACATTTTCACAATGTACAATGTGAGAAATATAGGTGATGAAAAGGTTAAGAGTAGTGCTTTGTGGGTGTATTGCTGTATCTTCCTCTCTCATTATTATGGCCTGCACAAGATTACTTCATATTTAAAATTCTCTTTTTTTTTTAAAAACGAATTACTCACATGGATCTCATGGTAAGAATACGTGTTTGATGTACACTATCTCAAACTGTTTTGTTTCAGTATGTACTGCCATGTATAGCAATAAAAAAAAAACTTTTGAAAATAAGTGGCGAGTACTTAACTTATTTAGTCGGGTTGTCTATTCCATAAAAAAAGATACAGTGAAAAATTAAACTCACCATCAGGCCCTCTTCCGCCAGTCTTGGCAACTACTAAAGGGGTGAGTGTAGGCTTGCTGAGATCAACACCCTTCTCAAACCTGAAGCGCCCCATTTTAAGGTCACGGGGAAGCCTAGAGTTGAAGTTTTTCATAGTCTCTGAAGTTTTGTGAAACTCTCTGAGATAAAGAATTCAAAGAAATCATTGGAGGTAATGAGGTGATTTATTTTCTTATTAAAGTTAGGTTATTTTAACCTTTTCCATCGTATTCAGCATGTTCAAATTAGAGGATAACAATGGAAAAAAAAAAAACTTTTCCATAATGCCACATCTTGGATTTTGACGTCACTAAATTGACTGATTTTAAAATCTATCTCCTCCGCCAAATTTCAACCAAACTTGATGAATATATACTTTGATATAATATAAAAAAAAAAGTCAAGAATTTTCAGTTCTTTCCATGCAATACAAAATTTTCTATAAATTTTTAAAAATTCCATATACCAAAAATTCAAATTTCGCCATTTTTTCAAACCAAAAACCCAATTTTCTCTAAAACCTACATACCAAATTTAACGCGCATATGTAATATTTAGGGTTTCCTGGTGACAATGATGCAAGCCAAATTTGGTTTGAATCAGTTTGGAAATAAAAAAGGAGATAGAAAAAAAAACTAAAAAAAAACGGGTTTTGAGAAAAACGCATTTAAAGTTTGTTTTTTTTTTAAGCAAAAAATTGACATCAAGAGTTTTCTGTTCGGCTTTCAGCCTTGGAACAGCCTTTCCTTACATACTAGCCCTCTTTGAATGACTTCTGTGTCTCTTGTTGCCGTTTTTTCGCTCTTTGGACATATTATTTACAGAATTTTGCTCCCTATCCCCCATCTTCAGAAGAGCCACTTTCAGAGTCTTGAGGGCCTCTGTGTGTCTCTCATATCATTTTTGAGTGCAAACCAAGAGTGTTTTGACCATTACTATGACATATAGTAGACAACTGAGCTATTATTAGCAGAAAGAAAGCAGAATTGTGCTATTTACAGGATGGGGAAAGTCATTTTAGAGCACTTATATGGATAATTTGCATGATCAGCAGTTTTTCTTGCCTCATAGTGGTCATAAAGTGTCCATCCCTGCTACTGGAACTCATGATATTGCTAGGAGGGGTGATTTTGAAGTGCTTTTTGCACCCTTTGCCTATATATAATCAAATCGTGATGATCTACAGCCTCATGTAGCAGCCAGATGGAGCCAAATCCTGATTAACTACACCAGGTCTATCGTTGAATAACCATTGGTCAAACACATTAGAATGGACCTATCGACTTTTTGATGCCATTTTTAAACGCAGAAAAGGCAGTGCTTTTAAGAGAAAATGCGCAAAATCACAATTTTTAAATTTTTTTTTAGCAAAAAATTGGATAAATTTATGTTTATCTAACACTCCACACTTACTTAAGGCATTATGCTGATACTACACTGAATTTTTGAAAAAATATTCAACGTTCCTTTCTTTCAAAACTGTGTTTTCATAGTTTGAGCAAAAACATGAAAATAGCTCCTACAAGGATTTAACATAATTTTTAGATAATTTATTACTTCTAGACTAGGTTTACATGGAAATTGGAAATGGTCCATAGCAGCTAAATTATTCTCAATTTTTTTGTCTTTTTTTGGTCAGAAATTGTAAACATTTTAGTGGTTTCCGAGTGTGACATTATCAATTTTATTTCTTCACTTTCAGCTCTTACCATAAGTGGCTGTAATAACTGCAGAAAACTTACCTAACAGAACAAAGCACCATTTCCTGAGCATGCAGATGCCTGAGCGACAGCTTAGCCAGGCTGTCCACTATTTTGTTCATCGCCATTGTAATGTCTGAAAGAATGAAACACAGCATTTGTTCACTGTCAAGTCTGTCCTTCAAAACTATTACAACAAAGAATGCTTTCATCTGCAAAACAAATGCTCAGTAAGCAAAAGAAATTTCTTTAAAAAACAGAAATATAAAGCAACAATGTTACAATTCATAAAGGTATAATTATATATAAATACTAGAAAAAGCCCGTGGGAGATTTTTAAAAAATAGCCCTGCAACTTAAAGTGTGTATGGCAAATCGTGCGCACTTCGATGTTGATGTTTTGGTTGGTTCAACTGAATGCTACTCAAAGAAAATCTGTTTTGAGCGCATCAAACTGTCGAACATACAATTCAGATTAAGCAGCCTCGTGACTTTATTATTCAATTATAATCGCATTAATTTGTAGAATAGTATCAAAGATGGTACACTTTTTTCGGGTTTATGGACACAGAAACAGAGATCCACATGTAACAATGTTGTATGCCAAATTTCAGATGGATCCATTCAGCAGTTTTAGAGTCCATACGCCTATTGTGGGTTTTCTTGCAATTTTATAATATAGATAGGATAGTAAAAGTATTCGTGTAGTATGATAATGAAACTCACAGAAAGTGAAGAATCTGTTACTTTTGTGTAGAATATTTCATGCTCAGTACCCTCAATAGGTAGTAATCCATATATATCATTTATCTCAAGCTTGACCATTATTACTCACTTCCATATTTTGATATGGCAGTTGATCAGCCAAAAGTAGGAAAGTCAGCGAAGACCAAAAACTCAGAATTCACACTTTTATAGTCGGAAGTTTCACATAAATGTAAAGTTCTTCCAACATATTTCCTGATGAACATGAATCTCTGTTTTTATTAGGCATACAATGGTCTCAGCCTAAGAACCCCATTGCTGGGAGACCAAAAACAAAAAAATTAGACTGCTAGGCAGACAGGCTCATCAAGGCAGATTGAAAGGCTTAAAAATACTGATCACTGTTTTGACTGCTACAATTACTTGATCATTTCCAAAATTAAAGTTATGTAAATGAGTTCAGCTTACTACTCGGCTGGATGTGTGTTTGCCTTCTTTGGTGAATAAGAATTCTTTCAAACTTCAAGTAAGTTATATTGTTAATGAAAAAATGAATGGCTATCTTTCCTCTTTGCTTTCAAGCGAGTGACTCCGGTGTCTAACATAAGCGACACCAACTGAAACTTATTTATCCTCATTAATAACCACTCCTATATGCAGATCTATGTTTTGTCAAACTTCAAATTATTTACCAGGTAGTGCACATGGCCTGTCTGTGGAGTCATAAATATCAGCCATTTCTCCACACTTTTACGTCTCTTTTCACTCCATCCCTTCCCTATAATACTGCACCTACCATTGTGCGTTTCTGTCACATCATGAACAATCTGCCGTTAAATTACATTTCTGACTATTTGCATGTATCGGCCTGACATTGGGCTCTTAGGCGAATTTTTTTATTTCAATTCTGTGGGCTTGGATAAATTATAGAGAAAAAAGTCTTCATGTAAAGAGAGGCATATTCTTATGCAGACAGGGTCCTTAGGCAGGGGGCAGGTTCCATTGACAATTGTATGGATTGTATTATATGACAGAAAGACAGATGGAGGTGAATATGCCACTTAAATAAATACCCATCAAGCAAAATTCAAGACACTATGAATTGTGGATTGAATGATTATTATGCTTTACTTTTTCAAATTTCATTATTTTTCACACTTTTCTCTTTCCTCCAGTAATCCAATCTCATGCAAAATCTGGACAGGAGACCTAGATCTAGATCTAGATCTAGATATCTAGATCTAAATACTAGATCTAGATCTAGATCTAGTAATCTAGATCTAGATCTAGAATCTAGATCTTATTTTTTTCCTTTACACTCCCTGCACAATCTATTCTAGATCTGGAATAATTCTAATCTAGATCTAGATCAGATCTGATCTACTAGATCTAGATCTAGATCTATCTAATCTAGAATTAGATCTAGATCTAGATCTAGATCTAGATCTAGACTAGATCTAGATCTAGATCTAGATTCTAGATCTAGAGTTTTAAAAAAGCAAATTCCTACAAATTTTGAACGGCATTCAATAATGCA
>JBCAUA010070130.1:0-24940 GCA_038406235.1 Peronia verruculata
TTGGTGATGTTGGTTATGAGGTCAGCAAGTAAATCAATGTTTTGAAATAAAAGTGAGGTTGGGATGGGGTCATTACCTTTGAAAGCAGGCTCAGTTTATTTTTGGTGATTAATGGAGATCTAGAATGACTACAGGATAACTATATGGCAATTACACTCTAGTTGTATTACACAACTTATTTGAGTATTTAACATCACTTGATTTGCTTCTTAGGAGACATAGTTTCTGAGTAAATTCATAGATAGAATTCTCACTGATAAAACAGAAAGATTGGTTTATTACTTGTGACAATCTGATAATTAGGAAAGTAAATGTGAAACAAAATGGTACTGTTACAATGTTCAATTGGACAAAAGTACCATTCATTTTAACCTTTGAGAGGTACACAGTGATAAACAAATAGTCTCTCGGAGGTTTCAAATAATTATCATATTTAGAGTATGATTTTGCATGACAGCATATAAAATGCTGTGAAATTTGAGGAGGGATATTAATTACTGGTACATTTACAGTTCAAAATGTGTTTTTGTCCAAAGAATGTAACAAAATGCAGTGGCAAAAAATGGGTGGGTTCAGGGCATAAATTATGGCTGGTTTCAGGGCTAAAAGTAAATGTAAAAAGAAACATAATATCTCAGGAACTAATCAGGTTAATGAAACAATATAAGAGCATAATCATCAGAAGCTCAAGCTTTATCTTTTCTGGCTATTTTTATTGTAATACATAAACTTCAAAATTTTCACTACAGTGCCTAGAAGATAAATTCTGATCCAACAGTGTAAATATAACTTTTTATTTCCTTCTTGAAAGAGGTCTGATCAACAAGAAATGACTGTGACGCTTCATTCAGCACCCTATTTATTGACAAGATGGCAAAAACCTGCCATGTTGGAATATCAATTCCACTTCCATTTCTGAAATTTGGACATTATTGCAACCAAAATGAGATTTAGTTCAGCAACTGAAATGGTGCTATGGTACCTGAATCCCACATAAAAATTGTGACAGTAGAGTTTTAGGGCAAAACTAACAATAACCATCTTGCTGTTACTAATGTTAAGCTGTTCATCTATATCTCAGTATGCAATGCCAATTTATTTCTAAGCTAAGGCTAAGAACTTTGTTTACACCCCATGAAATGCTACAGCTCAATAAATTAAGTTTAATACCAGATTCCTTTCAAAATATCTTTTCAGTTATAGTTTAATCTAAATTAAATAATATTTTCTTCCATCCCTGTCTCCACTTATGGGGGCTACATGGTAGAAAATCACTTTTTGAAAATATTGGTAAAATGAAGCAAATTAATGTGATTATAATACAAGTTAAGAAATGATGATTCACTTGAGAAAAATAATCTAGAAAAGGCATGACTGTCATGGAACTGGTAACCACCTTGGATTTTACATAAAAACATGTGATTTTATTTTCACACCAATTTCGAAATAAATGGCTAAATTTGTTTTTTTTTTTTTTTTACTCAGTACTCAGATAGCTGACTAACAAAGATGTCAAGTGAGCAATTGACCTGACAAGTGTCTTTCAAAGTTAGTTAATATTTAAGCAATTGAGAATTTTGAGGGTGGCCCACATTTAAAAAAATCATTTTAAAAAAGAAAATCCTCAATATATCCAGGCGAAAAGTGGTTAGCTGTTTGCAAACATAGAAGGAGATGACATGTGCCAAATTTCAAGGCTGTAAGTGCAATGCTATGGCAATTTTTAAGAAAACAGTGTCACATTCATCAGCAAAAAAACTACTTTTGAAAAAATGGAGATTGAAAATATTGAAGAGAGGCAGGGTACTTTCAGACCATATTTTAGCCATTTACAGATCTTTTTTCATCATACACACTCAGGGGTAGAATGATCATACGGTGGAACCTTTTTAAAATAAAATACAAATATGAAGTTTTTACCAAAACCGGTGATTTGTGTACCCCTGAGCCCCATTAAAATTACCCAAAAATTCTCCATTACAATAAAGCTTATTTATCAATGCAAATCCTTTCCAATCCTTTTTTTTTGTGTTTGTTACCTCATGTTGAAGGTTTTCGCAGTTCTATATTAGTATGAGAAGACCAAGAGAATTTCTTTGAAACCAGAAGATGAGCTAATGAATGACATTTAAACAATTTTTAGTTCAGATATTTTGAAAATGTATTTTACTCTATGTATAACATAAAGTTATTCTCAAATAAATTTTAAAAAATAATAATAAAATAAAAGATCTAAGACACATTTTTACTAAAAAGAAAATTTCTAAGTCTTGACAAAATGACTCAAAACAATATGCATAATTTGAAAGTAATCCGTCGTGTCCCTTGAAAAGGGAGTTGCATCAGGAAAGTAACTGCTTTCAGCCTCACAGACGGCTTTTCTTTCTAACCCATATCATACTAAAAAAAATAATAACAAAAATGTATTACATTTGCCACTCTGCTCAAAACCAACAGAGTCTAACAGCCAGGTGACAACCCTGCCTTGACTGCCTTTAAAACTTGATTGTCGAATGACATCTTTCTTCAATGGCTGATGAAGGGCCAACTCTGGTAAATTAGCATCTGCCAAGTAGAAATAAACAGAAATATAATAATATCATACTTAGCACAACCCGTTAAATTAAATGCAGGACCTTCGTCCTACATAAGACTAACCTTTGCACTATCTCAAAAGACATACTGAGCACAGCATACACGATAAACAAAGTACTCTATATGCATACGTCCCTGCAAATTTCATTACTGGTCTAATGATTTAACATTTCTGTCTTGCTAAGTGGTATATGCAAAGAACTGAATTCTGGTAATACATGTAAAAGTTAAAAAACAGTGATAAGTTTCAAATAAACTGCTTTTCAAATCTGCTCTGTGTTCAATTATTAATATTCTGGTCTCTGGGAGTCACAGAAAAGATCACCAGTTACATTGTGAACTACGCAACTGCTTTCTTATTTATACATGACAGTAGACTATTCCCAGCAATAGTCACCAGATATTGGAGGTGACTTTCTCTCATCGATTCAACCACTTCATTGCTACGAGGAACTCCAGAATTGGTCCCATGTGCAAAAATGCAAGATGTATGCTCATGGCTGGGCCTACTGATTACTATGCTTTGATCTACGTTCCAACCTCAGCTGAGACCAGAGGTGACCAGACATTCACATCAATGCACAAAATCTTTTTAACGGAATGTTGTAAGCTGATAACAGCCAAATCAGAGGCATGGTCTGTTTCTTTATGAAACATTCAGTAACAGTTGATGCTTCTGATTCAGGGATGTCAATCTGTCTATGTGAAAAAGCAGAAAAAGGTCCTGGCATCTTCTTTACCAACACGTAAAACTGAAGTACTTTAATGGTAAATAATACCGGATTTGGAGCCAACAGAGAAATTACCGATAAGCAAAAAGTAGGAAATCCTACTAAAGTAGGAAATTTGACATCCCTGCTGACTGCTTGCGGAGAAAGAAGAGGATAGCTGACTGCTGGCTCATGTGAGGTTGGTTGCATTGAGTATGGATTACAGTGGACTGAGTGAGTGAGACTGCATAAACATTTTTCAGATCAGGACTACAAAGCTGGCATAGCCGTGTGGGTCTGTGGAACTTCATGTTTAATGACATTGGAAACCACGAGAACTCGGGAATACTGACAAATTTCTAAAAATTCCTTTTGCTCTGATAAAAGCTATATAATAAATTTAAGTAATTACATGAATAAAAACAGCTGAGACTAAAAACATCAGTAGACATGCCCAACTCCGGTAGCCAGTTCAGCCATGTTGGGTGTAGCTTGCCAAATGCAGACTACTAAAACATACACCTTCATCCTATTGCACGACTCACGATCACTCTTTCTGGCCTATACCAGTATAATATTACATTGCTACTTAGGGGAGGGGCGGCACCTGAAGGTCATTTTCAAAACACATGGGAAATATTGAGTTTGATCATCTTGCCTATTGCAGACATGAGCAAATTAGAAGAAAAATTTTTTTGAAAATAATTCAAAGCATTGGTTGCCATGGTAAAGCCGCCATCTTGAACTGTCAATACAGATGAATAGTGACTCCATCAAAATTCGATGGATCACTCTGAAAATATGTACACAGGTTTTTTGAAACAAGATCTACAAAAGTATGCATTAGTTTTGTCATTTGAGGAAAACTTTTTTAAATGGAATTTTCAATGTTGCCTGCATTGGAAAGTGATAATTTGCAGATTTTTTCGCACTTCATCCAGTGTATCTTCAAATCTATGGAACACATCCTAATTTCCATGCATACTTTTGTTTGTTATTGTTATGACAAGCTGCATGCAAAGTTTCAAGCAAAAATGTTAGAAAATAAATGTGTGATGGATTTTTAGTGGAAAACAGGGAGCTTATCGAGAAAACTACATTCACAGTTTCGTAAGTGAAAGTGAAACTTTCATGCTCCCTTGACCTTAGAATGATCCTTCGAGATTTCTTAGGCATGGTTCACCCTTTAGAGCCCAAATAGATGAAAAAATGCTTCAAAACAAAACTTACACAAATCGCAAGCTTCTACGAAGGGTGTAGTAAACGCTCCCTTGCCGAAGTCAACAATGTGACAACAAACCCAGAGTGCTAATGTTGCAACCCATGACTGTCAGAATCCTACCTGGTGACGAGTGCGCTGTGGTATTTTTATCTAACCAATGAGCAATGCCCTAAAAAGGGTAAAAGTTGAGCTGATCACGTACGTGCACATGTTCTGCATGATACGGGATCAGACTATTACAGTCGGAACCATTTATAACAGGACCGCTTATAACAGGAAATCGTTTATAACAAGAGCACTGCTAATCCCCATGTGCACTCCCTCTCTGGCATTAATAAAATATTATCTCGTATAGTAGTGGTTCTGCTGATTTGGGTTATGGCCTTTCAACCCCTCTATCTGGGGGTTATCTCAGCCTTTAGCAGTAGTTCCTGACAGTCCAATCGTTAATAACTGGATATCTGTAGCCCTAAGCCCACACAGTATGCCTAGTGATACTTCAGAACTGCCCAAGGGGTATAACCGGGTCAGGTACACTACAAACGTAAACACTTGACCACTACTATTTTATCTGCTCTGTTCACTGGGTGTGACGTAAGGTGGGGAGGGGGTGAGTAGTGGGCAATGAGATCAGCCAACTGACTTGAGGGATTGGGAAGAGAGAGGGATGCTCATCCACATTTCATAATATACAGGCTGAGGTGGTAGGTCCACATGGATAAAGAAAGGACTCACATGTGTCGCTCCTAATGTTAGGTAAGATAGACCACTTAGCCAATCAACAATGATGGATATTGCTTTAGTACACATTTTGCAATGTTAATATCACAATGTATTTCAACTGCTGTATGACGTGGACTAAGCAAGATTTATTCCCATCACATACATATATGTCACGTCGATAACTTTCCTATTCCCCACATCACCATACTGCCTTTCACCCCAGTCCCATACCAATGCATGCATGAGATCAAACACAAAGGGACTGGTACCTTAGGACTCCAGGAGAAGGGGAACAATCAGCAAGATAATATGATACACTTCGGCCTCGGCATTGTGTTGGGGACAGCGATAGGGGAGAGTCGGACACGAGGCCAGTGAAGTCCCATGACAGATATCCACGTGGTTAGAGTTGCTCTCTAAGACGTTTGACTATTTCTGATATTAGTTATGACTTCTGATAATTATAATGTATCGTGTTAATGCAGATCTACTGTTATTGTCATCACTATGGTTTCTGCTGAATCACGTAAAAGAAAAAGAATTCAATGAAGGGAGACTATTCATGAAAAAAAGTCTCCTATAACTAGGCAATAGGCTGACAATGTTTTATTCGTCTAATTCACTGTATGTCAGTTGCAAACAGGATCCGCTTATAATAGGACTTTTCTTTGGTCCCCTGTTTTATCAGGTTTCCACTGTATGTATACACAAGGTCTTTTCTAGGCTGTGGTCTCAATGTAGAGTGACCCAGAACTGAGAATCTAGGCCAGACATATAGGGAAATGGAAGAGAAAGGTCACAGTGCTAAATTTACCCGTGTGAGATGTTTGTGATGGGCATTGTAGCTCAATTTTGTAGCATAGTTTTGTGAAACTCTGTCCGTGTCTATCGATTGTTTTTTTACCCTCAGCTGTCTTCTGATGGTCAGTTTTGACCATAGATGCTGTTTTCAGTTGTAACTGCAGCTAGATTTGTGAAGAAAAATGGACAAAGTGTTTGAATAACAGAAAAACGTGAATTCGATTATTTGATCAATTTTTTTACTTTTCAGGTGCCGCCCCTCCCTTTAACTGATGGTAATAGGCATACTGTCAGTACAATAGCTAGGCCTACTGTGAGCACAATAGGTCTGCTGACCACATGCACAGATGGGATATATGATGTAGTACAGTGGAACTCAGATATTGTGCTCACCCTTGGGACCAAACTCCAAAGACTGTGTTATTAGGATGATTGTGTTATCAGGATCAACTGTTTTTCTAGTACAAATCCATGCTTATTTTTGAAAACATGAAAGATGGCTTAGGAATTTATTTGAAATAAAACAACATACATTGTACATCTGTTATACAAGTACATGTATGGCAGAATCCACTAAGTCAAAAAGCTCTCAGGACCAAGAGAAAGTGTTGACTATAAGCAAGCTTAGCATTATCTGTTTTCAGAGGACACAATCTCTGGTAGGCACGTGGGGTCAAAATGTGTGTTGTGATTTATTGGATTAGGTTTAACCCCCTTATCTCTACCAAAGAAGAAAAAAACAAAACAAAACAAAAGCAGAGTTTCCCCTAATTACTGTAAACTAGTAGTAGCAGTATTGAGTCAACATCTTTAAGAAGTACATACTTTTTTGAGATATTGAGGTCACGGAGTTGAGGACTTATAACTTATTGTTATATAAGTTATTAATAGTAATCAGTTTGCTAGTTATGGGGAGTGCAGAATGCAAGAATGAACGTGATCTAAAGATATGATGGAAATCTCTCACAGTGCCTCTCGCTCTCCGTGTGTGTGTGTGTGTACGCGTGTGCGCCTGTGAGCGCCCATGTGTGTGTGTGTTACTGTTTGTGAATCCCTGCCAATGCAAGATAGGTGAAAAGAATCAAGCATTTTCATGATAAGCCCAGAAGCTACATGACAAGGCATCTCTCTCTCTCCGTATCTAACTTTTTTTCTTTGTCTTCACAATTTACATCTATCAATCGGCCAGCGTGAGCCATTTGGTTTTGACTTTAAGCTGAATTGCCTCTGAAGGTGTTGACACTATCAAAAACAAGACTAATGAAACATACAAGGGAAAAAAAAAGGGAAGTTGGAACAAGTTGAGCGAGTTGACTTCTCACGCGTTCCACTGTACTTATTAAAGGGTCAATGTTTATCAAGCCAACTTATTAAGAGCTTGTTTTTTTTTTTTCTTTCCTTCCATCAGACTAAAAAGTCTGTAATTTTTGTTTATTTTAAAACTTGGTAAGCGATAGGACGACTGCTAATGCATGATGTATGGTAATAAAAGTTGAAGTGCTGGTCGGTTGTTTTGGCGTGTAGAGTGCAGACCTACAACATTGTTCATCACAGTTGAGGTGGGCTCAAATGAGGCCCATGTGAATGTAACACTGTCAGATGACATTGACTAGACTGATGTGTGCGCTGAGGTAAGAAAAGGGGTGAGAGGGGTGGGCCAACACTAGACTTCGTACTTCAAATAACAGTACTGAGACTGTCGGCTTGACATTTGGCAAGAAAGCTGGTTTTTCAATGTTTTCATGGCACATGGTTAGCACAGATGACTGTTGTGTCACTGCGACTTCCAAAAAAACTGAACACGCTGAGCTGGTTGAACATGCAAACCTAATTGAGCATGTTATTGAAAATAAACTGCAGTGGAACACTGATATTACAAAATTTCCGTACCAAAGAATACATAGTCTCGTTTTATATTTTATTCTTGCTTGCAGTAAAATCTCCCAATTTGCAAAATGCCAATCCCCCCGATGTCGCTTACAAAGAAATAATTTTCCCAGAAGTGACAAGTAAAACCAGGTGGCGGCATGCCAAAGATGGTTAAACTGAGTGAGAGGCCAGCTTTTTGTTTGTTCATCCATTCCTAAAATTGCCTGTTGGCACCAATTACACAATGATGGTTAAAGGTGAGACGTTCGCGTGATACTTATGCAATAGGCTAGGCCCAGGTAAAACAACCTGGGGTGGGGATGGTGTTTCTTTGTCCATGCAAGTGAAAGTAAAGCGGGTTGGACAGGGCGTGCCAGGTGGGGGGGAGGCGAGGAGTTATCCCTACCATGTTCTGCGATACTCTAGATCTAACATGTGCGGACAATGATCTTGGAATGCCATCAATTAAACCCCATTTATTGGTTAATCTACGCATTGCTCTAGTTTTCAGCACAGAGTAAAACATATCGTTCAGTAGCCTACCAGTTTCAATCTTTTACTGTTAATTAAAAAGTTATTGTTAGACATTTTTCTATGCAAAATGCATGCTCATACTTTCTAAGGAGACGCTTATCAGGGGAAATAATCAGTAGTGATAATGATTCAATGTATGGGTCGTCCCCATTGTTTTATGGGTTTTATGGACTCTGTTGGATATTAAGAAACCTTGTCCCTTCGATTTCCTAATATCAGAGGTCCACTGTAGTACCAGTATGTGAAGGGCTGAAACTGGACTTTGTGAAGAGGGTGTGTAAAGTTGGAGATCGTTTTAAGCCATGATCATGCTGGCGAGGTTCTACTGTATTACCGCAACAAGTACCATTACATTTGCTACATCCATGTGTGCATGTTCCAATGTGTTTTTATCTTTCATGTGATACCTGCTGCTAGTTCTAGGTACGCACTATTGAAACCTTTAGTATAACAAATATTTGTAATTTGTCTGGTCATGATTACCGTGTACCAAAAATGAATCAGGACAAATCACATGGTTGTCACTATCAAGGCAGGGAATACAAAATCAAAACCTAATGCTGAGATCTGCCATGTGAAAGAAAATGTGGTATGTTGTGAGTGCCATTGTCAACAGGGTGTAATCATACAAAAATTATTGTTGTTTTTCCTTATCAATGTCCATGCCCTTTATTATTTCTTTCCAAACTGGAATAACAAGATACTGCAAATAAGAGATGTTTGTCAGAACACTGCTTGTAATTATTCTCAAGTTCCACTGTATGTTTCTTTACAAAACTGGAATGATTTATACACTTGAACATGCATGGCTGAATTTGTTGTTCATGACAAGCATTGCTTCCAGCTCACAGAATTAAATACAATAGGATGGACTTGAGTATTTCTGAGAGTTCTCTTTTATCATCTGCTTCGCACAAGTATATGATCACAGAATGACTGAGTCACAGAGGGGTGTACTGTAACACAAATGAGCACTCTATAAAGTACTCACTGCATTGATACTTTCAAATAATTTTTCAGTGTAACATGTATTCCTCTGTTAATAATTTTCCAGTGAAAGTATGGAAGCAAAAAGATTTGACTGTATTATCTTTTTAAAATTAATTTTTGTGAACATCCCTGATTTTATTACTGTTAATTTACTGGTGGATGAAAAACATCCAGATCATTTATAGAAGAGCAAATTCTGGAACACCCTCTCAGTCACACAACGGTCTAACGCACCCGGGCTCTTCAAGAGAAAGAATAACCCTGCAATACTCCATCAGCCATATCTGGTGTAAAACATCCGAATAAATTCAATTGGGTTACTGTGCAACTTAATCTAGATCTAGCACTGCTAGTAAGTACACTTTTCTCAATCCATTAGGTACATGTACATGTATAAGTATGTGCCCAATACATTTCTTTGAGTGACATAACAAACATGTTTAGTTAGGCTCTTTCTTTGAAGGACATTTTTGCTTCACCTGCTGTATTCAGCAAACACTTAGTGTCTTATCTAAATGAGATGAAATTAGTGTCTCTATGCTTGGAGGACAATTACAGGTATATATTTAAACTATACTTGCACATACATGCACACATATTAGCATTTAGGTAAAAGAGCACTTTAGCTGCCTCAGCCCCCCTCCACAACCACATTATTTTATGACTTCAGAAAATACTCAGTGTTAAGTATCATGATTGATAACTGCCCAGCATGAGATGAAAGGTGAGCATTGGAGAGGAGTGCCATTTTGGAGCATATAGTAGATGTTTCTGGCCCCAGTCGTTATTTTTCTGGTTTCAAAAGAGGCAACGTATCTAAAAGCAAAATCCAAATTTGATAGTTTGATTCCAGACCCTCATCTTTCAGGACCTGTGTCCTCACTTAACTGCAAGCAACATGGCTTGACTTGCTTGGGTGTAACTCCATGCTTATTTGTTTGTTTGTGTTGGGACTTAACGGCACATCAGCACAATCACAGCTATCTTTGCCAAACACGGTAAGATACATTTTCACATCAAGAAGAAGAGAGGAAAGAGAGCCGGACAAAAGATAGGAGCAAGGAGAGAAATCACCCCTGGAGTGTCGAGGATGGCATTCCATGGGAGACATCTCACTGATGACGGGCTTTTATCATCTGCAGGTGGGATCAGGGAACCTACTTAATTTTGATTTTCACACTGTTCTATATACGTCTTTCAACCTCCTGGTGCAGGTTATCTCGATACTTATTTTGAATGTTAAGACAGTGCAATACATTACTCTGCAGCCCAGAAAGTCTTAAGCAGAATCTTTTTCTTTTTCACATTATACTCAGAAAAATCATATGGATCACTTACTAGTTAGAGTAGGAATTTCCTCCACAGGTGATGTAATCTCTGTCAGTCTGTGAGCCTCTTTGGTTCCATACACTAATTCATGTTGACGATACAAGCGATGGTGCCTCAGCCTTTTCAGCCATTCATCGAACAAATTTTTATCTTTGACCTTTACAAAAGACAAAAAAAAACCAAACAAACAAATGATTTAAAAGCCACTGCATTAGTTCTATAATATTCAACAATATGGGCTTTCCATTTCTGTCCCTTGCCATCTGTCCCTCTGTGCAAAATTACTATTAGCACTGGAGCTAAAAAAATATGACTGTTGATATAGATGTTAATTTCTTGAGTGTTAATTTAATTTACATCAAAAAATAAGATGCATAGGAGAAAGGATGCATGCTGCAACGGTAAGTTCATTAAAAACCACTGGTCAAACTAACAAAATAATGCATGTCCTCTACTTAATCTTAACTATTTATCGCCAGTGAAAAAAAAATAAACCAAATTAAAATAGCAATGAAATTGTTACTACCATCATCCATACCTTAATATGATGAACCTGCTCCTCAGCATCAATGTCAATTCTCTGACCCTGTTGCTTGAAAGTTATCACAGCCAGGCCAATATCCATTATACCATGGTATTTACCTTTCTGAATCTGCATACACAAATATGAAGTTTTATCACAATGAATTACCCAGAGCCCAAAACAGCACTCAAAAAGAATAGCTGTGTTTCAATAAAAGTGATTTTATTGTCATTTATGTATGTGTCATGCTATTAGACTTCTTTTATACAATATTTTGGAAAAGATAAAAGTTATGGGCAATATCTAAATAGTTGAAAGCTAAACATGCAGTGCTGTTGCTGTTTATATTCAACTGCTTTTATTGCACAAGTCACTTCTAGGGCATGAATTTTGTACAGCATACTGCAACCAAACACTTTAGCCCTCTCATTTTTCAATTCAACATTAATGAAGAGATTAATGACCATGTAGGCACTAATTAAATTTACACATCATTAACAAAAAATCAGTAGCATATTTCACTATTGCACATCTTTCAGGAATTCATTTCTTTTGATTCTAATGTGTATGGTCCTGTTGTATAGCGAAAGTATGATGTACCGAGAAAACCACTCAAACAAAAAAATGTTGTCCAAGCAAAAATGAGTTCTCACTCCTAAATGATTACTTGCAAATTTTACAATACTCAAGGAAAGTCCTTTCATGAAAAATGTCTGGAAGTATTTGTTTTCATTTTTTAAAGAAGATATCGGATAGGAAAAAAAATGTGTAGTATAAGGAAAGTCTGCCAATTTGCTACAATTATTCTTAAAGATTTCCTGTAAGTTAGCTACTGAAAACTCACTTAAAATCTTGAGAGGTCTATTTGTGGCTTTTCTGAGGAAAAGCACTGTACATAAACACAAGCTATTTACAAGGAGTAGATAAGAGTTTGAATGTGGTAATCACTTAACAGCATCATCTGCTAGACATTCACAGCAGTGTCTACACTCTCTCTTTTCTCAAGCACTGTGGTAGCATTAAATTATCAAGTAAACATCTGCACATATTGTTCTGATCTTCTAAAGACATTTTTGTGCCCAATGTTGTTAGAATTCTGTCAAATCAAGTTTTAAAGTCTGTGCCTAAAATTGCCAACCATGGTGTCGAAGTTCAAAATGGCAGACAAGTGAACTGAAACTACCATCCCTCCAATGCTAAAATATCTAAATAATACATGCTTCAGAGCTGTAACAAGTAATAATAAACTTCAGAGATGACAGAAGGCTACTTCTGTACGTTAGGGTGAAATCTGTCAACATAATAACAGCAAAGAGAATAAATTTGTGACAGTAATTATACAGTCACACTGATGTTTACCACACCCACTAGATCAGCTGTTCTGTGCTCAGTAAGGAAAGTCCAACTAAGCTATAACTAACACTCTTAACAGAACACACAAGAAAAAGATATCATTCAACTACATTTTTGTCGATAAAATGTTCACCATAGTTTTGATTCAATTCAAAAAAGTTGTTCTGGCTCTAAGTTTAGCTTTAATGTTTTTCATATTGTCCGCAGAAGCCTATAAAATCATAACTTTCATGAAACAACCAGAAGAAGGGGTATGAATGATGATTCTATGCTTTAAAATTTGGACAGAACACATCTGAAATCTCACTCCAAGAGCATCAACTGTTTGGTGAATGTAAAAATTTAAAGGCAGTTTTCTCAAAACTTTAATAAAATTACACATGTATGAATCATGGAACATCATTATCACACCCACTTAAGAATAAAGCAGATATCAAACTTGTAATGATGTGCATTTCTCTCAAAATTCAAATTTCCATTGTGTGACGGGTTTCCTTTGAGCCTCACACAAAGCGGATAGATCAAGCCATTTTCTGTCGATCATCCTCTTACAGTTAGCTCTGAAAGGTTCAATTGCGGCAAAAATATTGTTAAATCACTTAGATCACTTAAACATAAGTAATTCTGAGTGTTTGGTGTCATTCCGATCAGACAGTTAATGAGAAAATTTTAATCTTAAGTTTACGCTATCATGAATTCACAAATGCATATGTGGGCTTGTGAGTTTGAGAGCACAGCTAGGAATGAATGCATTTGCTTGACCTTTGCAAGGCACCCCAACTGCTATGTCATGTATTTTGAAACTGCGATGATCTGGGAAGCAGTGACCAGAGACAGAGACTGCATCAAAAGTAAGCTAATACTGATGTTATTGTTTGCTTCCCCACGGATGCTCTTTCTATTGGGTTTTTTGGCACATAATCAGAGACACACTAAGGTGCAGGTACTGGCCTAGACAGAGCCTCACTGCGTGTTGTATCCTCAACAAGAGGGTGACTGAATTATTGAAGATACCCCCACTAGTCAATTACTGGAATCTTGGCAAAGAAATTGCGCCATAGGTGAATTACACATCGTGGATGCAGCTTCATAGTTGTCAAAGAATGTTAGTTTTAGTGAAGCCAAACAATAAGGAGCATCACTGCACCCCTTTAAATCACTGTCACCCTCGTATGTCGAAACAAAAACAAGGATCCAGCCCCTGGTTTTTCTATCTTAACATTGTCTTCAAACCTACTCATTTCTGATGTTAGTCAAGACCATTCCCAGTAGAGTTTCGTCATTAGGCGGTAAAATTTTTTTGAGAAGGCCTTGTCAAATAATATATAAGCTGGTCATTTTCTTATTTGAGTACAGTTGTCTTTATCGTAGTCCTCATGGTCGTACAGATGTCATCCCTGCCATCTTAGACAAAGATTCCACGACAGGAGAAGTCATTTCCCATCACCACTTCAAGTAACCAGAGTATCCAGAACCATCCTCTGTTACTAAAGGTATTGCGTATCAAAATGCCTTGTAAACTTAGAAAATTATTAACGACTCATGTTTAGGAAAAAAAGCTTAGGATTTTGATTCTGACTGGGATACACGTGTGTGTTTGCAGTTGAACAGTTCAGGTGATTTCCTCCAGTTCAACTGTTGCTATAACAAAATTGAATTGACTTGGAACACTGATTTGTTAACCATAAAGTGGATTTCCTACAGATTGAAACAGCCCAATCTTTATCTGGTTTTGGCCTTCACCACATTTTAAATGTATTGTTGGATGTTAGTGTGTGACACCACCTGCCCAAACTATACTCAGCACTATTCAAACATCATCTCTCAGAGGGCACACATATATGAAAATAATTTTTTCTTTTCAAACAGAAAATAAAAATCACTTAATTTTTTCTAAAAGCAGATTCCCCCCTCAAACAAATCAAATCAGAAATAAAAAAAACTTACATCTGTGCTAGACTTTGCATATGTCAGAATCCCTCGCTCTAGGACGAAAAATCTCTGTAGATAACAATGACATGATGTTCTAATAAGTGAACTGAAAAATCAAATTAAGGATACTGGCCAGGGGTCAAATTATAATTCAATATGATACCACTGATGAATTTTTATGATAAAATTTTTACCCCAAAACATTTTCATTTTCATCTCTGCATATACTTGGGTGGGAGGCTGTCATAAAATGTACCATCTACCCAGAGCATACCAGGTAATGACAGTTTTGTGACTTATATGCACATTGTTTCAAATATGCTGTGAAAGGAGAAACAACCATGACCACTCATGAATACAAAATTGATTCACCCACAAGCAAAAATACACTTGTGAAACCTATAAATTTTGCTAAGATCGTCTCCTTTTCTACTTTTATCAGTTACGAACTTAATTAACAGGACATTTTGAATTATTTGCTTCTCTGCTATGACTTGGAAATCATGGCTGCACTAACATACAAACAGTATGAATAAAATTTAATTCTAGATGCAAAAAAAAAAAAGAAAGAAAGAAAATATAAAAGACAAAACAAAAACTGGTGTAATGGATAAGAAAGAAAATATCAATTACTGGGAATGCAGTTTCTATTTATAATAGGATTGTCTCTTTCTTGAAGTAAATGGGACAACTGTAGATAAGTAGGGGTTCAATATACATGTATGTCACAATGTAAATATAAATGTCTCCTCTATCACAGCAGCAGATGTTCTAAATACCTCAAACAATTGGTTCGAGTCAAAAAGCCTGTACAAGAATACCTGTACATAAATTTTATATCTCTAGCTTTAACTACCATTTCACAAGATCATCTATAACCCGGTGTACATTTCTGTCCCAGTTTGTCAAACACCTCACAAAGTGGTTTTTGTTTGATCACTCAAAATTCAAAATTGAAATGAGTTTAAAATTTGACAAAATGCAAAATGATACACAATATAGGCCTATAGGTCTTTGTACCCACTAAAGGAGAAACAGCTGAGATGTAGATCTATCTAATAGAAAGCATATTTGGTAACACCAACATGGTCACATCTTTACAACAGATATACTACAATAAAACCAAGAACAAAAAATAGCCTGGTAGTTGTAACAAGATATTAACAGAATCTATGGATTTTTCCATCAATCTGCCCATTTTCTTGTCTAGCTTCCTTAAGCATTTTTTTTCTCTGCTGGTTCTTTTGTTGAATGCAGGACTAGTGCAACTTGTACCACATGATTATACAATACAAATTGTAGTCTCAGTGACCTGTTACTCATACACATGCCAGTTTCTGAAGCTTGGAAACTGACTGGTGGCCACTTTCAGACCTCTGTTCTCACATAAGGCCTAGCCCAAGAGTGTGTTTCTGTGTAAGACTATGAGGCAGGCAGTAATGCTCGAGACGATATTGCATAAGAAGTGTTTTCATGAGGAAAGTTTTCTGTAAAATGCCATGTATTCATCAATGCATTTTGAACAAATGCAAATAATTCCATGCTAATTGGATTCGAGTGTTATATGACTCTGTGGGCTTTGCTCAAGATCTGATTTAGACTACTATTAAATATTGGGCCAATTCTTTCAGCTCTCTTAACACCATGCAGGTTGTTTGTTTTGGCTTTCAGTGATGACTGCGTATGTGAGATCATAGACTGAGGGATTGAAATAACCTTTATATGACGATGGTTGGTGACATGTGACTGACTCCTTTTATTTTCTGTTTTGTTTACTCTGCTACATATTTGGCAAAATTCATTCAATGATCTCATGAATTCCTCATACATGATTGGTTCTCTCAGCATAAAAAAAAAAAAAAAACCCAGAAAAATTTGTATTTAATTAGTGTCCCACTGGAGTGTTCTTTCACAGCTGAGATTTTACTTTTAATTGAGTATCATGGAAAAGTTACACTTCAAGTCGATACAAAATTTGCACTATATTTGCACAATACATAAATGAGTATCATCTGCTGACATAAAAAGTATGCACATACAAACAGCTGTAATTTTAGGAAATAATAGTTCAAATACGTTGAAGTTACATGATGTTTTCAACAGAACATAATGTAAAAACAAATTATCGCACAAAAACATCTCAGTCTATCTCACAGAATTGCAGTGCAAAAATAATTCTTCAACCCACAATAGGCAAATGAGCATCAGTATTTGAAATAGAACAGATAAAAAGGATTGAAATCACCAATTAATAAATGCAAAGTGACCATACAATGCTACTGAATAAACCTGACTCCTGATCCCCATGAACCTTACATCAGGTGCACTGGTACAGAGGAGAATTATTACCCTAACTAAAACTTCCGATTCAAACCAAATTATGACGCTGTCTACCAGTTCAGTATGTCTATAAATTAACCTTGGGGATTTCAAATTGTACAAATCACCGGGAAGGGCTTGAAAGGAAATTTTTACACCCTGCTCAACTGATGGTGGTTCTGGTTATCATCATCTGTCCTAAACTGTTTTAAAATGATCAATGTTTTTCAAAATCTATCTCCATTGTTACTACCAAACCAAATTATTCCAAACTTTGCTTATCATTTCCAATATCTAAAAAATGACACAAGGGAATTTGACTTTCCTGATTGTTAATGAAGTTTTGAAAATGCCATATATCAGAGATATATTCAAAATTGGTATTTTTATTCTTTAAGAAAACTTCTCAAAAAGTAAAAGAGATATCAAGAGCTTCTCTTATTTTGAATTTTGTTGTACCAAGGAAAGTACGTGCATTAAATATGATGAAAGCATACTGGTAAATTTTGGAGGTGATAGAATTTTAAGACAAAAGAACAAAATTTTGAGAAAATGTAAAAAATGAAATCTATTGAATATCAAACACATTGAAACACTTCAATATGTACAAAACTACAATTTGGTAGAGAGGACACTGAAGTAGCCATAGGCCGTGAAATATGAAGCCCTCTCTATTTTCTCCCCTGCAAGGTTTATTCTTGGGTTTCAATTAAGGCCTTGGCATCTATACAAGGCTATATGATAAGCATTATCATTTCATTTCTTTTGCTTCATTGAATCTGAAAAAAATAAGCCCCTCAAAATGCATCTGGTGATTTTTTTTTTTTCCCCACGGCAGAAATCCTCACAAAAACCATGCTGAATTCAGCAGTTGCTCTTATCAATAGGAGCAAAATAAATAAGTGGCAATAACATTTTTAACCTGCTCAATTTAATAGCAAATTTTACTCAATTTTGACTACATCTTGTCTATAAAAAAAATCTGCAATTTTTAAATTTTTTTTTGTTATAGAAACATTCTGCACCTATAATTTGTTAAAGATGTGGCTACTCTTACTTAAAGTAGAAAAAAAAAAAAAGAAAAATCAGCATTTTGAGCCGAAATTGGAAAATTCTGGGGTCCCCCCCCCCCCCCCCCCAAGATATCTAATAAGAATAATGGAGATTGACATTGCAAGCTATCTTCTCAACAACTTACCTTGTGCCACCCTTTCATTGGCCACTTTCTCCTCTTCATTAAATAACCTTGATACCTGCAAATAAAATATGAGCAGTAAATAACCAAAATTAGCATTCCATTCCAGCACAGCTGGGCTTATTTAAAGTGAGCTCTGTAATTATTAAATGGCCCTTATAAAATGATTAAAACATTTGTTTCAGAATAATGAGCCTTCCACAGGTCAACAAATTCGAGCTGGTCTTCACTCATGCAGTATTTAATTTTTGTTAATGCACAATATCAAATCAAAAGCCTTCTCACTTGATAACAAGCTCTAAAATAAGATTGCTCATTGTTATGAAGACAATATATATTGTCTTCATAACAATGAAGAACATACATTGATAAACAGAAAACTGGAAGGGTTAAACTACTCATTCAGGTATGAGTTGACATAATTTGCACTGAGACAACCATATAAATTTCTATTTTTGCCTTCATGTTTTTTTCCCATTATAAGCAAATAATATTTACTTTATTGTAAGTGTTAAAAGGTTTTTATGCTAAAGGACTGTAATTTTTGCTGATTCTTGTTTTACGAAGTCCCTTTCCTTACAAAATAACATAGCTGTCACTCTCAATTCCATTAAAGTTGCTAAGCTGGAGGAAAAATCACTTTATTATCTGCAAATGAATCATCAAACTCAAATCAACTTCAGAAATAAGAGATAGTATTAAAATCTCAATCTTCTCCACTTTGCTCTTAACAAATACATCCACCGAAACTAAGTTGAAAGGGTTACATAAATTAAACAAATTGAGCATGAGAGGAAGAAAAGTCAAAGTGGAAATCAGCTGCAACACATTTGAACAGAGAAAAAAAAAAACAAAAAAACAACATCGATGTGCAAGTTCCTAAACAGATAGGGTCCTATGTGCCATCCCCCACGTCACAGTCATGCAATCACCCTCTGTGCATCTCTTCTCTGTTTTGACCTAGAATGCATGTGATGCGATTGTGCTGACTTTTGCTTTCTATAGGAAACTAGGAGAAAATCTACCAAGTCCATGAGAAATAATGGCTTGTGCACCATGTCATGGGCCCCTGTATACATTTGGATCCCAAGTCATAGCATTTCTTTTTTTTTTTTTTTTTGGTATTGTACCCGACAAACTCTGATGTCGACTCTGATATTTACGTTAATTTGTTATGTTCGAAGATGATAACTTAAAAGATCCATTTATACTCAATTAGAAACTGATGATACTGCTGTAATTGACTGGTTTAGCTGAACTTACAAAGTTTTAAGAGTAATTTCAACAGTTAAATAAAATCTTTATGCTTAGCATTTCTTTGTGGCTGAAAGTGTGCAGATACATTGCAGGATGCATGTATATTACATAAAGTGCACCAAACAGTGTCACAGAAATGCAGCAGCTTATCATTATTTTGCTGAACCACAGCGCATGTTTGAAATGATTGTGTAATGATAACAAGTCATGAGGAGACAATGATATATTAAATTGTTTCACCAACATCCATTTTCCAGCTATACTCCTGTTGTCAGAAGAATAAATCTGAATCTGCCAGTTGAGCTGTCATAGACAGCAATTGAGACAGTTAAGGGAGACCCCTGAGAATTCTGGTCACCCAACTGGGTTTAGGTGGGACCCAACTGCCTCATCTTGTGACACAACATATATACATACAAATTACATACGCAACCTTTGGGAGACAGAAGAGCTTTTTTTTTTCAGGAGCAAATGAAGAGTGGTAGTGAAAGCCAGGGAGTAACTACTGAGTTGGTGCCCATTCCCTGAGGATGAGAACACTGAGCTAAAACTGAAGCAGGAAAAATCACATCAATTGCCATGGAGATGCTGAGACATTGTCTGCAACCTGGAAACTAGTGAATTACACCAGATCTGGTCCAGACAACTGCTTAACACGGTAGTGCAACATCGACTATTTGTGCCTATTTTCTGTTTGTTTTTGCTTCAACTGAAAGATGATCATTAACATAAAATCAATAATATAATAATCAGAAGCCTTCGGTTCAGGATTTTAATAATAAAAGAGATATTTAATTTACATCCTATAAACAGGTGTTGTCTTCTGCGGCTGTCCAAAAAACAGGACATGACATCAACTTTCCCATTTAAAAAAAAATAGAAAAGTAGTAGGTGACCATGAGAAAAACTGGTTGACTGACAAATGCTAATAGAAAGTAACAGTGACTACTTATTGAATCATCATTGAATCAAATCATTCACTATCAAGTCAACAATGACAAAGGTGATTGGTGACAAAGTTACAACATGTATCAACGTCCTTAGGATTGACATTCCATCATAAAAACAGATTGAAAATTTAACAAGAAGAGACTATACTACAATCTAAAAAACAGGAAAAAAAAATGAGGGCTGTTATTTGCCAACAGTTTTGCTATCTAGGTTCTAAAGTGTATGGATTCATAAATGAATATTGCAAACTTCATTTTCATATGACAAATGCTGTGTAAGACAAGCAAAAAATAGTGCCACTGACCTTAAGAAAATTTGCCAAATCAGTCAGTCATAATCCATTGTGATGTAGTCTAGTTAACATAAAATACTGGTAAATATCTAGGATATACTGGAAATTAAAGGTCCACTGCTCTTCTTCATCAAGCACATAATCAACATCTCTCACCAGCTGAAACTCCAGGTATTTCAATAAAACTGTCTCTCACTTTACTGGATGAGTTATAAGTCATAAAGATACTCAAGATCACCTACTAGCTTCTTTGTAAGTTATTAGGCATGGTATAAGTCTCCTATCAGAAACAAACTGACTTCAGGTTCCTCTTGTTTCTGAAATTTTCTTCTCTTCTTGGGCGGTGGATCAGTAGCCTTCTTCAGGTGAGTAGCCAATAACTTTCTCTTAGCTTTGATCAAAGCAGCTTTTTTCACTGATGCATATGTACAGACTATTCACTCAGCATACACGCCTCCGCTAAAACCTTACATCTTCAATGAGTTAATGTAGGATACTTGGTGGCCAGAGCTTCTTGGGTCCACCATTGTCAACATTTACATATGCCCTCACCTCAGCTGAGTGTGCCAGCTGCTCATTTGCCGAAAGAATATGTGGTAAATTCCATTTAGTCTGTTCAGATTCTGTTTCACTGCTGTGTACTTTGTCAAAGTTGGATCTAGTGCTGAGAAGGCCATTAGTGCTCAGTTGCTTGTTGGAAGTTCTCTTATCATTGTCTCTGTTGCTGCCACATATCCTTTCAAAATCTTTTCCAAATAGAGGTGGGAGCTTTTCCAGAGGATAGCCAATGAAGATGTCCTGTAGTGGCAAATGCCATGAAGAATTACCAACTTGAGTGCTCAGTAGGTTTGGTGTAATTTTTTTCTGGCCTTACAAAACGGCCCAAAAAGGACGCTACTTGAAGGTATCATTGTTTGTGAACCATGGGATCTTTGGTCATAATAAAAGCAAACATATTCCTTGAAAATGGCCAGAACAGAAATGTACAGTTCCATCTGAAGAAGAATGTCCTGTGAGGTATGAAAGATGGCTTGGGTAATTCTTCCTTTCTTCCTTTTCCCTACAGGGGTCATCTTCTTCAGGGAAAGTTCTTTGATGATAGCGTACAACCATCTTCTTCCCTGAGCAGATATTTCTCGCATGAGTGGACAGTAGACAGCCCTGTCCACTGGTGAAAAGAGAGAAAAGTAGAAAAACTGGTAGGAGTCAATCATCCGCCCAGTGTCCATGGCCAACTTGTAACTTGAAAGTGATCTGGTTTTTGTGTGCATCTGGGGAACAGTGTATGATATTTCCAGAACTGAGCAAATATCAGCCAGGTTGGACGTATTCAGAGCACCATTTAAAATCTGTGTAAAGATCTGTAAAGAGCCTTTCAAGGTTACCACTGAACAGTGAGCAAAAATTGTTGTATAATGATCTGCCTGTGGTGGCAGGAGTCACCACCTATATCTAAGAGGTGGGGAGCTTTTTCCTTGAATGATCTGAGTTTCAACCCCAAGAAATATGACCTCTGGACAACAGATGAGTCACAAAGGAGTGAAACAAGGTTTACCCATGGCAAAGAATGCTGCTATATAATTCTGGAAACAGCTTCACATATAACAGAGGAAGCAACTCTGAGGATTTTCACTGAGGCAAGGTAGTGTACTTTGACCATATAGCTAACTAGGACTGAGAGAACTTTCTTGTTGTTAGAACTGGTTGCCTCATCAATATTCAGAGAGAAGGGAATGAATTGTAGAACTGAAATAAATTCTTCTGTCACTGTCTTCGCTAAACCAAATTGAAGCTCATGGGCTGCAAATGACTTGCCCAGAAAAACTCCTGACAAAGCTTGAGGGTCTCTGCTGAAGGTGTGACAAGTTCCACTAGAACAGGTGCCCCAGTCAGTGATAGGGAATGTTCTGCCATCACATCTAAAATCATAGCTTCCATAGTTGCAACTCTGTCTTCAATGGAACTGTTGGTGCAGGAACTGGATTGCTCACTCAGTTCAGCTACGACATTCTGAATGGATGGAGGTTTTGCAAATATTGGAAAAAGACCTTTCTTGACATTCTTGGCCTTGCCTGATGATGATGTGACGACAAAGCTGCCTAATTCATAATTAGACTGCCTTGTTCTGATGAGCTTCAAATGAGCCTCAGTTTTCATAATGCTCCTTGAGTATACTCAATCCTTTCCCCTTGTAAGTTAACAGGGAGTGGCACCATTCACAGTAGGCTTTCCCACTTACATTGATCTTGGCAATACTATGCCAATCCTCACTTTGTAACCAAGACCAGGCATGCTCATCTCCTCAGTCAACCATTAAAATTTGTGGTTTCACTTGCTCTTAGTCTCTGTCCAGTTCTTTCACTACAACTTCTTCCTCTTTTTCCAAAATATGATATCCGCCTCATCTGGAAGCCATATCACTCGATTAATGTGGGTCTAGATTTGTGGTGAGATTCAAAAAGGATGTGGAGGCTGAACTTTTTGGATCCAGTTGCCAGGCTTACATTTCTCTTACATGCAAATGAGTAACCTAATATCACAAGGTGCTTCTATTTCATTAGCCATTTCCACCTGGGCTAGCTAATCTAGCAAAATATACACACAAAAGCCATGCCCTGCAATTAGGTACATGCAGCTGGTTAGGTTCTGTATTGGATCTTTGTAAGCAGGAAAACTTATGTACATTGTATTAGTCCACCATAGTTCCCGACCAAGGAACCACAGATAGTGGTGAACCTGGGATTTTGCGGATTCCGGGAACCTGACAGCTGTGTTGAAAATTGTCACAATGCATTTTGAGAATACATGTACATGCACTAACATAAAAAAAAAAGAAAAAACAAGAGAAGCAAACACATAAATGGCCAGAAACGAGTAAATAATCATTACACTATTTTCAATTCGTTAGACTGGTTTCTTGCCCAATACTTTTAGTTTGTTTTTCTGATTGCAATGATTGATTTTTGAGGATTGGTCCATGGGATATGGTTAAACACATAACCAGTCTCATAATTTACAGAGCTCATAATCAAACTGAACATTATCAACACTGTAGTTTACAGATCTAATTACACTCATCTTTCAATCATGAATGTTTTCAACTCGATAACTGAAACAACCTTGTTTACAACAGGTGTTGTCAGTCAGTAGATCTCTTAAACTGTGCTGGATCTGGAATAGGTCTGACTGTTTAGAGATTTGTGTCTGTATTCAAGAACATTGTTCTAACTTATGCAAATGCATTAACACAGGCTGATGCCAAAAACCAAAATTTGGTATTCATAAATTTTCATTAAGCTGATACATTTGTGTTAACGGAGTTTAAGGCAAAGAATTTGATGTAAACTTAACACCACCCCCCGAGGGTGGTGTTAACCATAAAGTATTTGGTTAAGCAGCATCATGGCAACTATTCTCAGATCTAGAAGGCAGTGTCAGTGACAGTCAAGAGTGCTTAGGGATCGAAGCAAGCCAGTAGAGTGTTTTTCATGACAGCAAACTATCTATCTGAAAAGTTGGCATAGGTATATTTTCTTATTATAAGATGAAATTGCAAAAATGGGATCAGGTCAACGCTCAACTGCATATCACTGGTTGAAGTGGCCCTCTCCCCCTTTGACATTTCAAAATGCTATGGGTGAAATGACTGACAGTAGTATACCAAGGTATAGGTAGATGCAGCAACTCTTGACATATTTTCTATGATATAGCAGTACTACACAAGTGAAAAATGAGTTTCCTACTTAAAAGAAGTACATGTAGATCTAGATCTACATTAGTTAATCAAGTTAATTAATGGAGCTGTGCGATGGAAAACAACATTTAGATCTAGAATCTACACTACTCTTAAAGATTTAATACAAACTGGACTTTTCCTAATATCTTTAAAGATTTAATATAAACACTACCATGGTTAGAGACAGGTCACTAAAAATAACATATTGAATTCTTTCTTTGATTCATTATTATTGATTTTATTTATTTATCTATTTATTTCTTATTTATTACACTGATCTTCAGATACATTTTCTGTGGCATGAAAAATTATCAGTTTAGTTAATATAACAATTCACCAGTTAAATGTAATTTTACTGAACTTCATTAAATATTTGGAAAAATTAATTATGCTAAAAAGAGAAAACTGAGTATATATGAGACGCGACACAATGAAATCAGGCTCTCGTCAAATTCTGAGCATATGGAGATATTGGTATCACTGTAAAGGTTATTCATTTCACTTTCTGTGTATGAAAAAAGTGTTGTTCCACCTTAAAGGGGTAGTGCAACGTCACGGACTGCCTATGCTATTTCTTGTAAAACAATAAACTTCTAGTAGCCAAAAACA
>JBCAUA010070131.1:0-11048 GCA_038406235.1 Peronia verruculata
AAAAAATAACACCGCTAACATGTTTTTGGCTACTAGAAGTTTATTGTTTTACAAGAAATAGCATAGGCAGTCCGTGATGTTGCACTACCCCTTTAAAGTAAAAGAAATTCCAAACTGCAAGCAAGAATTGTGGCATGAGAAATGTTCAGTTTTGTTGTTTTCATTTAAACCATATCTACAAGAAATTTCTGGATCAGTCATAGATCCATACAGAAATGTTTTGCTTTTGGTGTAAAAATTATTCTCTGATTTTTCTGTCATACCTGTGTCACGTAAAGAAAATTTTCTTTTCTCCTTGATATGAGTATTCAAGCCCCTTTTTTGTAATCTTGGTAATTTTAACTTTAAAAAAACAAAAACAATAGAAACAGAAGAAAGAGCAAACAAAGTGTTTTTAATTCATTGTCACCTGCAGGTGTTTTCCATCGGGAATGATTCAAATGATTATCTTCCACCATACAGATGTTTTTTTCCTTTTTTTTACTTTTTTGGCAGTCTTTTGCTTTATACTGTCCTAGTGATTTGAAAACATGGTATTATAGCACTATGAGGAGAAAATGAACACTGGAATATTGCTATTTGTACTGTTTCAAAAATAAATACCCTTTTCTTTTGACAGATGTGCAAAGGCCTGTGTCTGAATCAACTTGGACATCTGGTAAGTGACACTGCATCAAAATTTTAGTCATATAAAACTTGGTTAGTCAAAGTCAAATGGATTATTATGTGATTATCTCTGAAAGAAAAATATTAGGTCTGGGTATGTTGGCTTTACTACATTGTATGCATATTTTCTTGTCATAAACATACTGGTGCACAGTGGGATAGGAAACGAAAAAGAAAAAGTTCACTTGTTGTCCTACCACCTTCTGAGCACAAGAAGACCGTCACTTTGTCATTATATCAAGATTTACAAACTTAGACATTATATGAAATGCGACACAATGAAATCAGGCGCTCGTCAATCTGAGCTGACTGGAGAAATCACGTGTTTTTCAACAGTGTATGAATTTTTGACACAATTTTTTTTTTTCCTCAATCAAACCCTTCTATATATAAAAGCATTTCAGAGTTCAGTTTACTGAAATAGATCAAGTAAAAGTCCAAAATGGTAATTTTGCGGCATGGCCTAGCAAAGATAAAGGATTTACAAAAGTGATTGGCCATTTTCTCAATAAATTCAGTTGCAGCAACAGGTCACCCCCACCGTCTTTAATTCCCAACATCTCAACTTCTACTTAAGATAGAACAACCATTTTTTTCACACATGATAGGGACATGAATAATATTTACAGTGATACCACTAACTCCATGTGCTCAAAATTTAACGAGAGCCTGATTTCATTGTGTCGCATCTCATACGGTTAAATGTCTTTGTTTTTTTTATTCCTCAGCAAAAGTGGCAGGTTTGTCAGTGGGTGTTTTATGCTGTGGCTTTGTAGTTGGTGTACTGGCGGCAGTTCTCAGTCAACATTTGTCCTGTATCAGAAATACAAGGAGGAAGGATGGGACAGAACAGGGGACTCTGAGCTACGCTATGATGTAACAAGGACTGCAATACCAAAATTTGTTGTCTCAGTGGAGGATGCTTTTGTCAGGAAGGATTTTGTTCATTTAGCTGTTGAAAGACTAGATAAAAAGTGGAAAGGCTGATACCTCCAGTTTTAATAGTTTTATCCTGTTCAGTCATGGCTGTTGAATAATTTTTTTTTTTTTTTTCTCTGGTTGGTGACTTCAAATGAGACATGATTCCAGTGTAATATACATCTCAAAGTATCAAGGCAGTTTAACTTATCATCATTACCTGTATGCATATATATGAATCATTGGAATAATTTATAACTGAGCCATAGAACGACTGTACAGATTTATTTGCAATGGTACGGTGACAAAAATCATCATGTGGTTAAAGATCAATGTTTGTGTGGTATATAACATGTAAGGAAGAATATTTTAGTTGCTATAACCAGTTCCTATAAAATTGTTCTTGCATGTATATCCCCCCAGACTATCCATGCATATCCACAGCTTTACCCACACTTGAAAAGATCTCTTTGTTTTTTGTGTTTTTTTTCAATTCATTGTTTGTGCATAACCACCACTGTTTCAAAAATATGCACACTTCTATTGTCAAAATATCTTGAAATTTACATCAGGCTCTATAAAGTGTTACTTACCATAGTGATAATTCATGTACCAACATACTTTGATAAAAGATGTTTTCCTTCAAAATGCTGTTTCCGGAGAACTAAAGTTCAGTTTTGTGATCTGACTACCCATACAGTGATGAAAATGCAATGGATCATCTTTTAATAAAGTAGAAAGTTATATTTAAGGCAGAAGGGAAACAGGTAAACAGTGATGAAATAGCATTTGTGGATTATTATTATCCACATCGGTATTGGCATCTGGTATAGGATAACTCACTTGCAGGCATGCATAAGAGATATCCCACACGAGACAAGGGTAATCTTCTTTAAGGTTTCTGGTAACACTGGAAGACTGTGAAATGAATGTATTCTATTTATTATGCAATTTGATTGTCAGGTATGTGTATCTTATTTCAATAGTTATTGTTCTCATTGTAAATGTGAATATGATGTCTGTTACGTTTGTCTGTATTATAGATGTATGTTATGTATTTATTTTTTATTTACATTGATTTATTCAGCTCAGGTTTTGCTCAGGTATGTTTGGGTATTCGCTAAATATGATACATGTTCATATTTTATTTCATGAGCGTCATTTAGCTATTATATAAAAGTTACCCTCCACTCAAAAAATAACACCCAATAAATATACAATTTTTTAACAAATGTATTAACTTTAAACTCTTAATCCTTATGATTTGTTCCAACATTTTATTTTGTTTGACATAATAGTAATAGTATAAGCATAATCTTGCTTTCTATACTGCTTTGTACACCATATTTATGATGATAATTAAATAAATATCGTTATTGCCATTTGCTGTCTGTGCCGTATGGAACATTTGATTACTTTTTCTGAGACAGAGACCCATTGGAGGTTGCAAGGTATATAGAGAACATAACGTACGTACTTCTTAGCTGGAGTGAAAAAATGTGATACAAATTTAGTTACTGCACAAGCCAACGTTGATAAAAATCGTCATGTTGTCATATTAGGTATGTTGTGTGATATGTATAATGTTACAATGAACTTGCAAACTTGCCTTTGAGGGATATTGGGGTCAAGATTCCACCAGAAATTCTTGACACAAAACAGGCAGGAGGCTTGGGTGCATTTTCTGTGATACGCACGTTCAGCTCATAAGAAAAGTTTAAAAGGTTTCCTTATGTGCATACAGAACTAAAGTTTTTGAGCATTTCTGTTAGTCACAATACTTTCAAATGAAGACAGGACGTAGAGAATGGGCTAATATAGCATATCCCATGATAGGACAGGTTTGTTCCAATTTTGGTCTTTTCGCTGACAGCAAACGGCGTACTTGATATTTTGAATTACAAGTCTGCCAGCTTGAAACTCAAAACGTATGTCAGTATTAGCAATTACATAATAAATAACAAATACATGTAATGAACATGTAACAAATATACTCCGAATGAACATACACGTATAATTGCCAAGGACCAATAAACAAGTACAAATAAACATGCCAGTCATTTTATTAAGCATAAACTCAGGGATTGTGTCTGAGGAATATCACTGTGTTAAACTAAACAGACAGGTAACGTTTTAATGCATATGTAGGTGACAGTAATTATAGACAGAATTCAGCTGGGTGCCTGTGTTATGGATCACGGGTTTTGAATTCTTTACTATGCATATGAATACATGCTAGTTATGGATTAAAGATATTTATCTGTATACTAGAGAGACAAGTTCATTGTCATGCATGTAATTCTAAGGTTATGAATGCAAGAACTGTCTGTTGGCCTCACCTGTATCTGTGCTTTTCTTTCTGTATGTCTAACTCTCAGTCTGTCTGCTAACCTGCTTGTTTGTATATATATATATATCCCTCTGTTTGCCTATCTGCCTGCCTGTCTGTCTAGTATCTGTCTGTCTGCTTACCTATCTGTCTTTTTGTCCTTCTGACTGTTGCTAGTTTATGTCTCATGGTTTGCCCATTCATCTTTCTGTTTGTGTGCCTGTTGGCCTGTCTTTCTGTCTGACTTCTGTTCTGTCTATAGGACCGACTTGTGTCTGTCTGTCTGTCTCTGCCTGTTGTTTGAATGTGTGCCTAGCTGCCTATCTGCCTCTGTCTGTCTCCTTTCCTGCCATGCCTCCCCGTGTCTGTCTCGCTTGTTTCTGTCTGTCTGCTGTCTGCCTGCCCTCCAGCATATCTGTCTTTCTGCTCCCCTGCCATGCCCCCGTGTCTGTCTTTCTTACCACTCCTTGTTTCTGTCTGTCTGCTGTTTGGATGCTGTCTGTCTGTGTGAATGTCTGCCCGTCTGTCTATCTGTCTCAGTATGACTACCTGCTTGCGATTCATAAAGACTTTAGACCACCACATCGGTAACATGCCTCTGATAGCTATTAATATCAACTGTCTTCGTTATCAGCTGCCCCTAAACTTCCACTGCATGACTGTGCTGGTAATGTGTAGGAAACTGGCGACACTTCTTCTAATCATTACGAACCTCCTCTCGTCCATAGCCGCTCTGATAAAATATACATTTAGTTGTCAACGCTATGCCTATGTTACATAGACTGTCTCGGACGATCAGCATTGAGCAAATAATTATTGAACAGTGGGTTAACCTGCGTAACATGATTTGACAAAACACCTTTTTCCCAAAAATGCTGCTCCTTGAAAATTGCAGTTTAGTGTTGTGATCTCCCAATTTACAGATAGTGAACAAAATGCAGTTTTTAATGGTTTAAGTGACACGTTACCATGCCTTTTAACTTTGAGGAAAGTGTCATTTGAATTGGTGCAGAAATAATTAAACTGTGATGAAAAAATCATTTTGTCAAATCACTGCTCAAACGTAAAATGCTTTTTTTTTTCAGAAAAAAAAAGGCGTTTTGTCTCGTCTTATTGAAGAGATAGGTGTCCCTGCGACCAGGTTTACTCGACCAAAGTGCTTTTTTCTCACAGAACCGGCATAACTAACACTGTCTTTTTTCTTTTCCATGAGTAAATCTACATTGTTTTTGTTTGTTTGTTTGTTTGTTTGTTTGTTTGTTTGTTTGTTTGTTTTCGCAATGGTTCAAGTTTAATAGAATGAATGATGACCAGTTTCTTGGAGTTGTTGTAGACATCGTTCCAGTATTTTTTTTTTTTTTTAGATAGCATGACGTCATCCTTGTCCAACCTTTCCCATACAATGGTTAGGACAGTTGCAATTTTCGAGTAGGGGCCTACATGTTTTGTACTGTGTGTTACATTCTCTGAATCTGGGGCTCTCTTTTCTTCCTAGCTGGCGTGGAAACTGACATTGCAATGGAGTGACATGTAACAGTGAGATTGGAAGCAGAGATCGTTGGAATATGATGGAAAGAAAATTTACTGTATCTGATTATTTCAAGTTTGGAATGGTGAACAAGCAAATCTGAAACTATGTTGCATGCCGAGTTGTTTAACTTTCTATCCCTTCACCAGAGTCTTATGGTGGGGGAAGATAACGAACAGATCGAGCTGTAAGATGGTCAAACACTCAATGGTCACATGATGTGATGTGTAGAATGAACCGTGAACAACTCCGAGCTATCAAATCGTGACCCAGCAAGAGCAGTGGGAAGCAGAAGTTGATATGGAAGTTAAATGAGCTCACTATTCTATTACTCGTTATCTCGCCAGATAGAGGATTATCTGGAGTAAATTGATCATTCTCTCCACTATCACTATCCTTGTGATAACACGTTCTCTGGGTGAATAGGGACATGAGTGGGTAGGGACAGCATGTTGAACTTGGGTGTTAGCAAAACTGACCGGTGACGAACAGGTTTGGTTGTCATAAGCCTCGCAACTCAAGGTCCTGGGGAACCAACAGTGTCCTCTACACCATAACAGGCTGGCACCTTGTGACTCCTGTGTATTGACTTTTAAAGCGGTTTTACATAATGACGATGATGATGATGATGAGAAGGGGGCATTGAGCTATCTGCTGGGTTGGCACTGCAAGTCAAATATACAAGTGGGCATCCGATAATTTTTAATTATGATGATGTTCCTTTTACTGTGAACAAGAGACAGCAGAGGCCCTAAACTTTGCATGGATACATCAAGTTCATAATATTACAAGTTGCAGTTCTATACCCTGATGTTCAAACACATGAAATGATGATGAGTACAAACATAACAGAAGAAGAAAAGAAAACTGACTGTCCAATGTTCTCCTTGAAATACGCTAAAGGATTCTTGGGAAGAGGGTTGGTGTTGATATGAATGCGGCAGGGCAGAGAGAGAAAGAGAGCAAGATAGAGAGAGAAAGAAAGAGACGTATGAAGCCATGAAGTTCAAATCTGGAACTTTCCTTCTTAACGTGGCATTTTTCTCTTATCATACCCCCCCCCCCCCACACACACACACACAATTTGTCATTGCTTGGTTTTCAATGTTTATAAATCTGAGTACGAAAATTGTTGAGTGACAGTTGGGACTGCTATGTCCCCATTTTGATGAAAGAGTCTGACCTTTGTTGGAACGCCAAAAAAAAACATCATGAATCAGGGAATTTCCCATGATGGCCAATGCATTTTCTTGGGTGAAGGAAGATATCATGAAATATTGCTTCGCACATGTGCAGTGCCATCTTGTGTGAGCTACTCCAATATCTACTCGTGAGGTGGCAGAAAAAGTTCACAGTGTTATGTAAAGGAGATCAAGGAGACAGTTCTCGGTCTGAGAGTTATGGTTCCAAGTTTTAGCGATTGCTACACTTAGACATTCAATTAAACCTGCCGTACTTTAGCTGAAAAATTAAGTAATAACAATTATCGACACTTGATGCGATACTGGTGAGTATCGACTTAAATGAAGATCTATGTGGGAAAACAATTTTCACAAAATGCTTTTATTGAACTCAGTAAGCCTAAGGTAAAAGGACAATGACAGGAAGATTAGACAAAATGATCACCAGGACAGCTTATCAATTAAAAAGCGTTTTGTCACATTACAAATCAGAAAGCAAAATGCCTCTTCTTTTACGTAAAAAAAAAACGGCGTTTAATCCAGTTAAAGGCATTTTGTCATCTCACTCGGCCTCTGGCAAACGCCTTTATTCCGAAAAATAAGCGTTTTATCAAGTTAAAGGCATTTTGTCATCTCACGCAGCCACAGGCGAATGCCTTCATTTCTAAAAAAAAAAAAAGGGGGGGGGGCGTTCTGTCAAATTAAAGGCATCTTGCCATGTTTCAGCAGATTAAAATGCGTTTAGAAAAATTGTTCTCTTTAAATAATTCAAAATTGGTTGTGCTTTCTCAAAACCTGATATATATATTCATAAGATGAGGACTGTTGATGAGAATCGAATAGTAGGCCTAATATAATAAAAATGTTGGCTTCAAAATCGAAAAAGGTGTTTTGTCAAATCACGTTACAGCCGGTCGTTACTCTGAGTCGTTGAACGTTCCCATTGCAAGATGAGGCTCTAATATCCTCTTTTGTGTGAGTGTGTGTGTGTGTATGGTTGGGGGGGGGGGGGGTATTAAACTTATTATCAACTCAAAGGGGTGGACGAGACAGCACTTGGGCATTGCATGGGGCGCGTCAAGCCAGTGAGGCCAGTGTTCATGCCAAATACAGAAATATTTTATATTTTGGCCTAGCATCGGTTTAACCCCATTATAGAGGTGACCAACGCAGAGGACATTGTGGACTAAGTGGAGGCGTGTTTGATCTTTAACTCAGTGCCCAGAAATAGAAATTACTTCATTAAGTAGGCTAGTCTACATGATTATGCAGAGGGCTTCGTGGACTAAGTAGTAGTAAATGGAGACGTGTTTGCCCTCTAACTCAGAGCCCAGAAATAGAAATGACTTCATCAAGAAGCCTACATGAATATACGCACATGAAAAATAAGAGCTTTATCAATGATTAACTTAAGACAATCTTAATACATGTACATGTAATATTCTATTAATTCTAGCTCAAGGACTGTCAATGTCTAGAGTATAAAATATTATGCACTAAATGCCCTGCATGTAGCCTATCAAACACATGTATAAGCTTAGGCCTAATAATATAATAAACGAAGATCGCTGAGCCCCTTTCTATTACGTCCATTTGCAGACAAAACAGATGTTGAACAAGCAGTGTGAACTCCGGGAGGACTCCGAGGAAAAAAGTCACCTTTGTCCCCGAAATTTAAAAAAAAAAAAAAAAGGATGATATAAAGAGAATGGTTTCGTATTGTTTAGTTTTAAATAATTTATTACCTTTTAGAGTGATCAGTCTTTCAAATGGCATGACGTAAAGGATTTGTGTCCTCTTTACACTGTTTGCTCAACACCTCTCTTGTCTATCAAAGGGGATAGGATTGGGCACAATAATTCTTATCTTCCATAGCAGATGCTTTCAGAAACAGCACAAAAAGATTCATTGAAAGGATCAAACCACTGCATTTATAGCATTATTTAGGGAGACGAACTGGTCAAATAAATTGATGTGCTTATTGGAAATAATTGCGTGATCTAGACGAAAACGGATTAAGTTCTTTGTTTTTTAAGCTTTTAAAGACCCTGACGATAGTTTCAGAAAGGCTGTCCAGTCTTTTACCAGCGTCACACACGATTCAGTCACTGTGGTGGAAAGTGTCTTCAGTAATAGTCATTAATGCATGCACATCTATCTAACTGGGTGGTGTTGACGCTAGGCCGTGGCTAACCACCCAGGAGTACTTGTATAATAAATAATAAATTATTAGCTATTAACAGTACGAGCTTAAGATATTCAGCTAGCACGCCGTGTCCTCCATTTGTAGGCCTACAAATTAATTGTAGGTCTACCTAAAAACAAAAGTAAATTAATAAACTGTGCAAATTATATTTTGGGAGCCTAGATTAGTGTAAGCGTAGTTTAAAAAAAAAAAAAAAATGTCACCGGGAAAGGAAAGCTTCAGTTCGTCCATGTTTTCAAAACGTTTGGACCAGTCCATCACATCTCTTTATCTGCCAGCATCCCGCCCCCATAATTAATTTTTAATTTCATTCTTGTACTGTAGTCTAAGCTTAAGAACAATATTTTCTTTAACGGGAAGTCACTATCATGTCCAGAACATAGAGCGGCACAAACATGGCACGTGTGACAATACTATACAGGTGAAAATTTGACCACCTATATCTAGCGAGGATTTTTTCGCATGGTGCTATTTAAGCCTGTGACTGTCACAGTCATGTTATGTGGACTGCTCGTTCTCTCCCCCCCCCCCCTCCCCATCTTCAAGCGTGTCTATAGTTTGTTTTCTTAAGCCTTTCAATCTTAAGAAAGTAGGATTATTTCGGTTTTTAGAAGTTGCCAATTTTTTGCTGAGAATTTTTGTGTGTAGAAATTTGGAATTTTTGCCCGGACAGCGGCACTCAGCCCACTCTTCCATCGATTTTGAACTGCTTAAGTTTTTTTTTAACATGCATAACGTATACACGGGAACTCCGAAATATATTCGCCTTTATCCGATAAGGCTAGACGTCGGGCTTCCATATCCAGAAGAAACCAGGGGACCGCTGAGTCCCTAAAAAAATGCAGGTCTTTCCATCTTTGTGTCCTCCCATCCCTCGATGAGAAGGACCCGCGAGTCATGCAGAACCCCCAACCTCACCGACGTGAGTTGTTTTCACCCTGAGACAGACGCCGAAGCCACTGCGCCACCGTGTTTCTCTAGAAAGTGTGGCTTTGATTTTTAAGTTTTTACCAGGACTTTCACCAAAATGACTATTTTGGGATTTTTTTATTTGAAACGTTCCGCTGAAACCTCATGACAATAGCAATACGAATATATAGTGGACTAAGCCACAAGAAGAAGAATCTCAGCTTTTCGATCTACTCAAAGAGGTTGGATCAACTGCAAGTAGACGGCATGACTAACCAGGCGGCAACTCCTTATTTCAAAAGTTCAAATAAATACCGGCCTTGTCTGGTTTCAACGCCCAGCCTATCAGACGACAGCGCACCGGCGTACATGGCCAGTGGTGCGGATTGGCGACTTGCGCGCACGGAAGCTGGTGCGACACCGATTTGAACCGCCCTCCCTAGGCCTATCCTATTTAACTGGTCGCGCATCACATTTCGCGCAGTGCCGATCCTTCTCAGCTACCGACACCTCAAGTCGTGTTGAGATCATCGCCTGAAAGCCTAATTTACTTCCTGACGTTTTTGTGACTAATATTCGCAAACCTTCATCATGGTGAGTATTTTCAAAGCACTTTTGCTTTAGATCTAGATCTAGATCTACATGTTTGCCTAAGTTGAATTGACACGGAAAACATTGAAAAACCTACTCACTCAACAGCTTCAACGTGGAGCCGCCATTGATTTATCAAATCTCCAGTCCCCAGCAATGACCTAGGGAGGCATGTGGTGCACTTTATGTAGATTAGATATCGCGTTGTTGGGTAATCTTTACTGATAATAAGCCTAAATTCATTATTTATTATAGGTAAAATATAGCGCCATAGATCTGGATCTAAATCTAGATCTAGACTAGAAGACTCCTGGGTTCAAAATTCACCAAGACGCCCAGGAAGACATTCATCGTTATCAACATGCAGTTGCGCTTATGTCACGGTTGTGGGCATCAGACGCATCTAGTGCGTCTGAGTCATAGCCTAGTCATGCGATGACGGGGCACAAAGGTGACAGTTTTTATCAGGCTGCAAGAAGTGACTCAGTGTCAAGACAGCTTGAATGAAGAAACTGAAGAAGCAAATGCAATCATTTTAATCCTTTTGCAATTTTCAGATTTTCCCACATTTTTTTTTTTTAAAGATTCGTTGCATGCGAGAACCTGTAGATCTAGACGAGTTTTTCACTTCCTCGCATGCGCAATAGTCCAGTCTTTCGTAGGCCTACTGCCTTCCCAATTTCAAGTGAGAGGATCAGTCTGGTCCCAATTCAGTAGGCT
>JBCAUA010070142.1:5000-11048 GCA_038406235.1 Peronia verruculata
ATTATAGAAGAAATTAAATGTGAAGGCAGACTGCATGTCAAGGCTAAGATGATGTTTTAACTTTTAATTTATTCTCTAATCAAACAATTGATGGAAAGAAATGTTTAATTATCGATGCGACACTATGCTACGTTATCTCGAGGTGAACCAAACGTTCTCGACATGAGAGTATTGAATTTTTTTGCTTGATCTGCAGGATATTCTAGGGGGAAGTTTAAATGTTTTAATGAGTTTAACATTGGGGATGGGGGCGGGGCGATAAAGATGATTTCTTGAATATAAATATCCATCATGATAGACACATTGAAACTTGCCTGCTTTCATCAGATATTGTCAAGCCTCATGTCTGCCCTGTAATGCTGCGGAGAATTCGTGCAGTTTAATAGATTTAATTTGCTTTTTGATGTATTGATGATACTAGTTAATGCCTTGTAAAACTTCACCAACCGTTTTTCTTTGACAGACTAGTACCTATCCCAGTAAGCTCTTTGGGAATTCAGGTTTTTGGGTAAATTTACCTCAGGTTATGTAAGGAAAATAATGCCTTGTATGGATTCAGAGAGTGGCCCTCCAGCAGTGATTTATATTAACACTTTCAGGACTAATAGCTATCCTAGTAGCGTTCTGGAATTTCACCTCGCTTGAAATCTTGACTTCTTGTTATCTTACATAAGCCACACAATGTACGTAGTCAAAGAGATACGTTTCGAGTTTATTTTTTAAAAAGATAAATGCGTTACATTATACAAGTAGTGGCACTCCAGCAAATTTTCTCTGACATCTAAGTAATATTCTAAAGCATTCATATCTTTTTTAATCTTTACCGATCGATCTCTTAGGAGAACGACAATCTGTATGATTTAACTTCATTATAAGGCTTGATGTTTTGTTCTAATCTTGTTTGTTTTGTTTTGTTTTGTGTTGTTGTTGTCGTTGTTTTTAATACATTTTGCACAAAACTAATTATAAAATATTAATTCGGAATCGCAAAAAAAAAGAAAGAAAGGAAAGAGAAGAAAAACAAAATGGCGGGGCATCAAAATTCTTCAAACTTATTGATTTACAGATCTACTACCCACTGATATGGTCCATGGTTATTCCAGGAACTGTAAGATATGTTCATTTCTCAGTTTCATTCTAGAAAGTATCAGACAATCAGACACGAAAATTCCTCAGCCCCCGCCCCCCTCCCTAGCAACTACCAGACATTAAAATGCCACCATCGCTTTTCACCCCAGGTCAACGTTTGACTCCATAAGTGTTGACAGTGCTGGTGTTTTTATTCTTTCCTTCATGCTGACTTAATCCTTAAAGGCCAAGGGTGAAATAAAAACATGGCATGAGTTTCACTTTGAAAGCATTTGTGCTGACTGAATTTTAACCAGTGTCGAAAGTTTGTGCATCACATTTTTTTTTTTTTTTTTCACAGAGAGCATCCAATATGCTCTGATTGTGCAACCTTGTCAATTTCTAGTCGTGCAACTAACATGTCACGGTAGCCTTTAGAGGAGTAAAACATACACGGTGAACGCGGCCCTTCCATACCAGGGGACAAGGACTCAACATGACTGCCTGCTATGAGTCCACAGATCAGTATCTGGTCTCGGGAGATGGTGAAACAGGGGAGACGACCCTTGGGGGAGGGAAGGGCCAGGAAATGACAGGAGAGGATACTGCTGGGATCCCAAGTACCGATCCCACCAATGGGGAACGTGAGCAGTTGGATGGGGGGACCATCGATTCTACTCAGAGCAAGCGAGAAAGGGGAGAAGACGATCCCCTCAATGCAGACTTTGGAGATAGTTCTGGGAAAGACGGAGATGAAAAAAGTGCAAAACAGTTCCCTGAAAATAAGGAGGAAGGGAGTTCTGTCGATAGTAAGACTTTTGATGTGAATCCAATCGCAAATGTCAGTGCCATGTCGCAAACAACAAGGCAAAGTTCAGAACCTTTGACAACAACAACAACAACAGCAACAGTTATAGGCAGTACAACAGCTCCGTCTAACACAGCAAGTGGTGGTAGTGGTAGCGATTTAGCAGATGTTTTGCCATTTAATACGACTCCGACAGAACCAACAACTGTGATCACAAAACCTGCCAATTTAATTAGTGGATCTAACATTAACCCTGCTGATGTCGGGGCAGAGGAAATCGGTGCGGCGAATATAACAGAAGTGGACAAAAATTCTGCCTTACTGACCGATACAGCAGCGGTAGATCTGAGTAGTGAATGCACAGGAAATATACGCACACTCGGACGCACCCATCGATCCAGTCCACCTACTAGCGGCAACAACGGCGTCATTGCAAACTTACCTGGTCGAGCGACACAAGGTGGGCAGAGGAGTAATAGTGAGACCGGGGGCAGTGGTAGCGATACAAACCCTACTCACGGGGCCGCCGATGCACGCGCGCTCCCCCCGCCCTCTACCCAAGCGCCCGCTGAGACCAGCCCTCCACCCACTGCCTCTACTACTGCAGTACTCGACAACTCCTCGGCCACTGAGGACACCGGCTGTCACACAACTCTTGTTGCCGCTATCGCTCGCTTGCCGAGTCCGGGCGCTGTGAGCGCCTCGCCTTCTTCCCAAGTTGGATACGCTGGTGCGCATGATTCGGACAGGAGCAGCGCCGATTCTTCACTCTTTTCGGTAGGGGCGCAAGGCAAAAAGCAGTGCATCACAAATACTACTACAAAGGAACATACTCCGACTACCATTACAAAAGATTATACAGCTACCACTTTAAAGGATTATATTACAGGTGCTTCTACAAAGGATTACACCCCACCAACAAATACAGAGGATTATACCGCAACTGCTACGACTAAAGAGTATATTCCAATTACTACTACCACAAAGGATTATTCTGCAGCTACAGTGACAGCGTTGAGTGAGAAGAATAACGCTGACCAGCAAGGAAATTCCGTGACTTCAGGCAAGTTATCTTCCTCAATCAGCTCTAGACCTACATCTTTCACTCGTCAAAGCTCAGGCCATAATAGTAAACACAGTAGTAATAATAGTAAAGGTGGTAGCCTCCCTTCATTTGCGCCGTATCAGCAACCACCACCACCACAAACCCAACATCAGCAACAGCACCGTCATCCTTCCCATCGCCATCCTCATCCTCATCCTCACCAAAATCATCATCAACATCAATCTCAGAAAGATACTCTATCCCAGTCCTGTCTGGGAAACCAGGGCCAGACAACTGGATATTTATCTTCTAATCCATCATCTGTACCCCGCTCTCAGTTAAATTCTGCGGTAAATGCAGAGGGTCAGTTCGCTGAGACACAGTACGGTTCTGCTAAAAATACTGGCAAAAGAGTAACTGGGCTTCAGTTGGGAGAGGGACACAAAGAGAGGGGTACTCCAAACACCACTTCAGGTCGTGGCACTCCTTCCGATTCCAGGGATTCCAGACCCCTCCCCCCTCACTCTCTCCCTAATTTAGCCCCTCAAACCGGATCCTCTCCTTCATCCTCATCCGGTTCTCTTCCGGCCCTCACTGCTAACGATGACACTAGTAGGCATGTGGTTGCGGTCGAAGGTGGAAAGGGGCGTTACTCTGACGTCTTAGAGTACCCTCCTATTGATTCCGGAACCGGAAGTAAGCAGATCACGGGCCATAGCCTTCCTCGTGAGCCTACCGAAGCCGTCACCCCTCCCTACCCTTCAGACCAAGGGACTGTCAAAGAGCTTAACTCCTTTGCTCCGGATCCGCTCAGCGCGGTCCGGTCTGGTCACTCGAAATCTGACCTTCGGATAAGAGAATCCCCTTCGGACGATGACCATCAGAGCTCTCCTGATTCGGCATTAATTAGAAGTCCGGCCAACAGATTTGTTCACTTGGACAGCGGAAATTCTTCTTCTCAGAAATCTCATCTCTCCCGAGGCAGACAATACAACAAAAAGAAACACGATCCTCGTCCTCACTCGTCCTCTTCTCAGCTCTTCTCGACAGATAGCAACAGCAACAACGTCCCGACAGGAAGACAGGCCGGGAGGAAATATACCCCTCGCTACAGCGTCGATTCTTGTATTGACCTCCGGTCAGCATCCTCATTTTACTCTGGCCGAAGGTCACCGCGTCTCAGCTGGGACAGCCGCCATAACTCCGGGCCGAGGGGCGAGCACCCGAGCCCTCATCCCTCACGAAGAAAAGCTAGCAAAGACAAACACCACAGTGCGAGTTACGGCTCTATAGAAAATACCTTAGACGACGGTCCCAGATCTCGGAGACCAAGTCGAGATAAACACCAGGAGAGCAGATTTTCCAATCTGGGGGCGGGGTCCGATTTATACTCGGGAAACACACATTCTTGTAACGACACACCATCCGATGACGGCGGATATGACGTCACTTCGGCCTTACTGACGTCACACGATGACGACGATGACGATGAGCGGCGGGTGAACGACGTCGATTTCGATGCAGACAAAGATAACGATGAAAGTGAAAAAATCGCATTGGTCACCAAACCGGGTCCGTGTAACACACAGGATCCCAGTGAGAAACCCGCACACGGACGAAGTCATTTTTCCCGGTTAGTTCGCTTTTACAGAAAAGATTTACTTCGGAATAAAAGCAACTCGGATAATAACAATTCTGTTAATAAGAATAACAAACATTACGTGTCTCCGTCTGCCACAGCGTCAGCACCCCAGCAGCCCTTCTCCGACACAGCTGCTGTGAAATTTAGCGGAACACCTGCTATACATATTACCACAGCTTCTACAGGAATCAGTGACGCTAATCCGGGCAACGCTTTAACCGGTTATTCATCAGACACATCGCCTACTAATTCTACTACCACTACCTCGACAGCAGCAGCAACAGCAGTAGCCGCTGCAGCAGCAACAACAACAACACCAGCAACAACAGCAACAACAACAAAACCGCGAGTCTCTTTCATTAGTGGACTCCGGCGTCTATCGCGGGAGAAGACTGCATTTTTGCGCGTTGACCATCCTGAATCAGGCAATCTTACATCACAACCGACTTCCTCCGACAATTCCCGTCAAGCGTCCAATGCACCCCTCCCTGTATCTTGCTTAGTAAATTCTGGAAGCTCTCTGCATACAGACAGCGAGACTGCCAAGCCATCAAGACGAATCGGAACAGGAGACCGAAAGAAATTGAGAGTAGAATTTGCAGTTATGGATGGGGAAGGTGAGAAACTGACCCGAGGCCGAGGAAGATATATCGGCGTTGGTGGCATGGGAGGTGGGGGGACGTCTGTGAAAGATGATGTCGAAAACGATGTGGCCATGCTAGGGGGCGGCTCCGCCCGCTTTCGACAGCCAAGAGTCTCGCTCCTGGGAAAACCGCTTAACTACAAAGCGCATAGACGGGACATGAGGTATCGGCGGTTACAGGCACGGATATACAACTTCCTGGAGCGGCCCAAGACCTGGGGATCTTGGATTTACCACTTGGCCGTGTAAGTACCACATACGTGCTGTTCGTAAATGTATGTATGATTTGTATGAAATCTAACAGATCTGCCTCTTTATGTACGTGACTTTATCTCTCTCTATACTTTTTTTTTTTTTTTCATTCCATATTGTATATCAGAATTTGATATTTCTTTTGTCTTTACAAACCGTTTTTGTCATAATCTTTGGTTATGACATCGATGCCTCACAGATGTTCTAATGTGATACGATTCGGATACATTATATTTAATTTCTCTTGTCATCTTTATGTATTAAAGTTGTTCAATGTTGTGAATCCGTGTGATTTTATATTTGACTCTGTTTAGATTCTCAGATCAGTTTGTTTCTAGGTGCTCTTTCTGTACCTGGTGGCAATCCTATTTTGCCATATTTGTACAAATTGATGATTGAAGATGGTGTCCCTTCTACATTGCCACATGATTTTGTCCACAAGCAATTTCGTGATAAACCGAATCTTTCTGTGCTTATCTTATCTTATCTTATATCTTATCTTATCTTATCTTATATCTTATCTTATCTATCTATCTATCTATCTATCTATCTATCTATCTATCTATCTATCTATCTATCTATCTATCTAT
>JBCAUA010070153.1:0-11047 GCA_038406235.1 Peronia verruculata
CCTTTGCTTTGTGGTGCAACTTTTTTATTTGCCTATGCTTCCTCATTGCAATACTAGGCCCAGATAGACACTCCGTAATATCAAACACCATTTCGTTTAATTGTATTTCTAATGTACCTGTGTGCTTTTGTGCTAATATGGGTAGAGAACACAAGATTTGCTCGGGTTGACATTCAACATACGTTTGAGAAGATTCACCAAGTACAAGTTTATGAGACAAAGATTTGAACTGGGTAAATTTGAAGCTCATAAAATACAAGTCCCAAGCAACAGATAGGAGGACAAAACTGCCCCCTTAACAATACAGAACAAGATCATAATAATTCAATATAAAATAAGCTTTTGACACATTCAACAAAACACTTATGGAGACAGTTGTTGTTATAGTCTTAGAGTAGCAACACTGTCTTTAAGAACCCATAGGTGAAGTCAGACAAGCTTTGTAGTGCCGCAAGAGACGAAAATACCACTCCACCCCCCACCCCCCCTCCACTTCCGAAACAAAAGTCATCCCACGAAGGCAGAGAAAAATACTGAGAAGCAAATAATAAAGTTAGAGGAGAGGTGAAGAAAGGAAAGGAAACATAATTATAATAGCAAAGCTCTGAAAAGATTGAAAAGGCTTATTTCACTCTCTATTCCGAATATAAGAAAGACTATCCAGGTGGTGAGCACAAAGCAGGAAAGTGCCGTACAGAAGAAAAAGAACAGCTGGCTGAATGGATTAAGTACTGTACTGATATGTATAAAATCAGCGGATCTGAAGCCAACATATTGTCTGAATTTTCGAGAAGTCAAAGCATAAACCATAGCGTGAAAAAAAAAAAAAGCAGAAAATGACAAAATATGTGCAGTACGCCGAATGTTCTAGCTGGAGGAGAGGAAACGACTTTTATGCTACCACCATTATGTACCAAAATGTGGAGTAGAGCCGTGTGCCTGGACACAATGATTGAACAAAACTGTTAGGTCATCTGCGACGTCCTTTACAGTCTCTCCTCCAAACGGCTTTGGGCCTCAGTCAGTTATTCAGTCAGTCATCCACCCAGCCAGTCAATCAATCTGTCAATCTATCAGTCAGTCAGCCACCCAGCCAGTCAATCAATCTGTCAATCAATCAGTCAGTCAGCCACCCAGCCAGTCAATCAATCTGTTAGTCAATCAGTCAGTCAACCACCCAGCCAGTCAATCAATCTGTCAGTCAATCAGTCAGTCAGTCACCCAGTCAGTCAATCAATCTGTCAGTCAATCAGTCAGTCAGCCACCCAGCCAGTCAATCAATCTGTCAGTCGATCAGTCAGTTAGTCAGTCAGTCACCCAGCATCAATCAATCTGTCAATGTCAGAATGACAACCTCAAGCAGTGTAGCAAATATTGCGTCATCAGTTTGATAAATCACCCAAGAAAAGTCATGCTGAGGACAACTAGACAGACTGAAACCAGAAACAGAAAGCATCACTGCTGATGAACAAGCAGGCCACAGTGCAGGAAGGAGCCCCATAGAACAGGATCTTCAACTTAAGAATTATTGTGTTCTTCAACTTAAGAATTATTATGAAAAGAAGCCCAGGACCAGTATGATCTCTATCGTGTCCTCTTTGATTTCAAGAAAGCTTCTGACAAGGTAAGACTATTGCCTTGCGATCCACCATAAGGAAATACATGAATAACATCAATGTTAATCATACTGTAAGTCTAAGTGATCAAACAGCTGTACAACAAGACCATAAAAAGAAACTAGTTCTGCACATCTGTGGGAGTGTATCAGACATGCTCTTCTCCCAAACCCTTTATAGCATACTCCTGGAAGAATCGTGCAAGGTAAACTGGAAGATCACACAGGCACGGTGACCGTTGGGAGGAGAACCACCACATCTCTACGACATTGCAACTGATTAGATCCCTGAGACACTAGGGTGGAACTGCCTCCGCATTCGGCATAGAAATCAACGTGGAGAAGACCAAACTAACGACAAACAACACACAAGATATCACCTCTGAAATTACAGTCAATTGGGAAAAAAAAAAAAAGCTTAGAGACCGTGAAGACTTTCAAATACTTGGGTTCCATCACATCAGATGAAAATTCAAAATCACGAATTTTTGGCAAAGATCGTACAAAAAGAAACTATATGCGATTCCGACAAAAGACAAAAGACAAAAACAACAGACTTAATTCCACCTCATATGCCAACTTGTAATGTCAGCAAAACGGTCTAGAAACTCAATGCAAATTTATAAAGGCAAATTTTTCCAGTGGAAATAACTAACTTCTTCAGTTCTTTCGATCTTTCACTGCTCGTTGACAACCAGCTAATCTCATTTCCTCCATTCTCGGATCTTGTCTTCCCATCTCTTCTTTTGTCTTTTGCCCCTGCCCGTGCCTTAAAAGACGTTTTTTTTTCTTTTGCAAGAACGAACGATCGAGACACATGGCCGTATCATCCCAGACTTCATTTGTTCGCTATGATGAGATTGAGTGTGAGGTACTACACCTTCCTGGATCTTCCCATTGACGGTTTGAAACCCTGCATGGTGGCTGTGTTTAATGCCAAGATTTTTTTTTTTTTGTCTGCAGTTTTAAGTCAAAGTAAGTTTATATCCTTCTTGATCAGTTCTGTAAAATTGACCAATTAACTCTAGATGCCACTACTGAATGATAAATGTGGAGCCGGAAGGGGTTAAGTCGATGACGCTACAGATTTTGCTTACTATTTTCGCCTCTTATTTTAACAATAGACAACAAAATAGACTGGACGTTTATAATTTTTAAACAGTCTTCCTAAAGACTCTGTTAAATGGTGGATTTGACCTTTTTATTCCGAACTTGTTTCTTTTTTGCTGCTTCTGTGTGAGAAAGGATTATAAAACAAAACGGGAAAAAGTTAAAGACCTTACCTAAGTCATAGTAAATCTCGATAAGCACTTTTTGTTTGTTTGTTTGTTTGTTTTTTTAATCATATCATGTATACATGCGCGAAATATAAGCGAGAGAGTAAGAGAGAGAGAGAGAGAGAGAGAGAGAGAGAGAGGGAGAGAGAGAGGGAGAAAGAGAATAGCTATCTAAAGCAAAGTAGTCAAAAAAGAATACCTTTTCTCCCCGAGCTCCCGAGAATCCGTTTCGCAGTAGAGAAATAGAAATTTACCCTCTTGCGAGTCAGTCTTTCCCCTTCCAACCGCCTTGGGGAGACCATCTCGGCAGGAAACCCACGAACCTTGTGTTCGTCTTTACTTTTTCTAAGCCTTCTGCCATTGCTCCTAACTTGTGTTGCTGGGCCACACAACGAAAGCAGGATTATTTATTTTATTCTGTTTGTTTCAAACGCATGGCTGGCTTGCCAAAGATTTTCACAGCGTCTTTTGAGCTTTTCACTTGCACAAACTTGCACATGAGGTTTATTGTTGCCGGTAGCCGTCAGCCACGTACTTGATAACAACTCCTTTCATCGTCCTGTTTTCATACTATGAAAATCTATAGACATAGATCGTCAATTATATCATGCACCTTCAAGCTTGTATGTGAAGCCTTAAATACAATTTTTTGGGACTACGCATGAAATAGGAAATGATTGAAAAGGGCGGGTCCCAGTAAATGTTTATGTAGGCCTGTGAAAAATCGATCCTGATATCGATTTATCTGATCATGGTGCCGTGGTTGATCCTGGTGTTTTGAAAATTGCATGTTTCATTTATGATCAGTCATGCAGAACGAAACTTTTCGAGAACGTCCTGACCAGATCTTGTAATTTGTTCAGTAGAACTATTCGAGATCAAGACTTTTTACACCTGTTTACGGGTAATAAAAACTAAACAGAAGACAAGACAGATATGTAAAAAAAAAAAAAAAAATCAAATATGACAAGACTGTAGTTATTTCACCGTTAGTTAAGTCAAGCATTTCAATCGGATCATCTGATTTTTAAAAAAAATTAAAACATTTCTGTAATTTGATGTTATGCTTTTCTAAAGACATTCAATTAAAATGATGATGATGATTTCTATAAGTTTATTTCATTGCCCCGAAGAAGAGTCAATTTGACTTGAAAATTTGGCATTCCTTTTAAAATCAAGATAAGTTGTTTATATCTGTTATTTGTTTGTGTGTGTGTGTGTGTGTGTGTGTGTGTGAATTGTTTCGTTAGTTGCCGGTTGTACAGTCTTTTTCTATTTTATAAAATAACTAGAGGCGAACCCGCGACCTCCATGGGAGATTTTTTAAATATAGTCCTGCGACTTAAAGTACATGGCGAAGGTGCGCACCGCGATGTTGATATTTTGGTTGACTGAACTGAATATTACTTAAAGAAAACGTGTTTTGAACGCACATACCATGGAACGTACAATTCGGATCAAGCATCCTTGCGAGTTTGTTATTCAATTATTATCGCATTTATAGAATAACGTCAAAGATGATAAACTTTTTTCGGGTTTATGTACATAGAAACACAGATCCGTATACAACAATGTTGTGTGCCAAATTTAATATTAATATGGATCCTTTCAGCAGTGTCCGAGTCTATAAGCCTATAGTGGGTTTTCTTGCAATTTTATAATATAGATGATGATTTATATTTTTATAACATATTATATTTTTTTATAAGATGATGATGATGATGACTTGAATATCTTACATAATTTTTATTTGCCCATTATATATCACAAGATGTCATATTCTAACTCTAAAAATATACGATTCCATTTCTTTTTAGAAGACGTTGAAAACCCGCCGGTACACAATGATCACGTCATTTGATAGATATTTTCTTTTGTACACAGCAATACCCTATTTACATTTTAAATATGTTTACTTGTTGCCCTGAAGAAGGACCAAGTTGGTCTGAAAATTTGGCTTACCTTCGATTCAACATCAAGAAGAGTTATTTATAAGTGTTGTTTGCTTTTTTCAATTTTTTTTTCAAAATTGTTTAGTTAGTTGCCGGTTGGACAGTCTTTTTCTATTTTATAAAATGATGATGATGATGAGGAGGAGGAGGAGGAGGATGACGATGATGATTTTAAGACATTTTTTATAAATGATGATGATGATATTAACTTCTTCAATTTCTACCAAATCGAGCTCTTCATATTGTTACGTGCCTCTTTTTACTGTATTTGATTGGTTGACGATAGATGATGATAATAATTATTCTTACTGTTATTATGGTGATGATGATAAGATGATGATGATGAAGAAAGAGGAGGGAGAGGCGAAGAAGAGGGGCAAAGGAAACAAGAGATTAGAAGTTAAAGAAAAAGTAAGACAAAATAAAATCAACAGCCTTGAACGTCATATAAATCGCTCTCCTTTCAATCAATAAACATGATATTCCCACAGGACAAACGTAATAGAAGCACAAATATATTATTATATATGTTTATATAGAACATACATATATATATCAGTCCTCTCACATATCGCACTCCAGACTATCTTCCTGTTGGGTGTTCATGTGGCATTGAAATAATGGAGAAATCAGCATCAATAATTGTTAAATAAAAAAGTCAAACAAATTCATATTTTTTCGTCTTGGACATTTTCTTCGATAAATGTATCAATAGTTATCCCTTTATCTCCACCCTCATTTTTCTCCCCCCCCCCCCCCTCTTTTCTCTCTTTTTGACACCCTTTTTTTTTTCCCCTCCCTCCTCTTCTCTCTCTCTCTTTTCTGTGTCCTGGAGGCACTGCCCCTCACTATATCACCCCTCCCCCATGTCCATTTATTCATATTTTTGTATCTGTATGGTTTTTTCAGCTTTTGCAGTTGGATGGCCCAGAATCGTATCATGGTCCAAACCTGGCCCGTAACTCATCTATATAGGCATAATCGCCAAACACTTACATTCCTACCTTCAGCAAACACGGGTTTGCTTTTTGACATTGGCCTGTATAAACTCGAAGGTGGAGTAAAAAAAAAACCGTTGTGTACACGAGAGAAACTCTGTTATTGTTGTTCAGGAATGCAAGCTCTCATTTTTATGTTCAATTTTATGTTTATAGTAGAGGTAACATTTTAGATCAATGCTACTATCAAGTTACTGTTCTCTAAAATGGAAACAGATATAAATAAAGTTCGCAACTCCTATCAAGCCCTAGAATTTTGTTAGTCATTGATATACCCTTGCTCTAATCTTTACGCCTCTGTGTTTGTGTAGGTTGGAATATTGCTTTTTTTATCCAGCATATCTCGACGCCAATATCGATACGCTGGCCAGTGTCGTTTCTGAATCTGTAAAACCATCAGGACTTTGCTTACCATATTATTATTTTATTGGGCAAGTCGTTTCTATGCTGCAAAATGTGAAAAGGGAAAAGATCTACCCCAAGCAAGTCAATACATTTCCGAAATAATATGAGGGGGAAAAAAACAAATAAAGATAAACAAAAATTAATAAACTGTCAGCCATTGCTCTTGCATGATAGCAATAGATCTTTTGTTGTTGTTGTTTTTATTGTAAGTTAGTTCCCCGATGTCAGAAGAGCTTTAAAGTTGTTTTATGAAGCTTTACTTTAGCTTTTTCAAAATGGTTATGGTCTGTCATCACGCCTGATCTGCTCAGCACGGTTTTCTTTCTCTTTGATGCTTGGAAAGAATTCCAGGGCATTTTCCCGAGTTGATGGAACGTAATGGGATGCTGCACTTCACAACGTTTTTCACAAAACCGGAAATGCATCTCAGAGAAGTATAAAATGTCAGATAGTAGATCACTCGCATGCGTAATGTCTAAGGACGCTGGAAGGCTGATACTACATAAATGTCAGGAAAAGGTACCGATGGAAGACAACGTGTCTTTGATCACAGATATGAGTGTCTAAAGGTCAACTGGTTATACGACTGCCCAGGGCCATGTCTGGACATGTAGGCAAACTCGCTGGCCAGAATCAGATGTAATCAGCCCTGAAACGTAAGTTAATGTTCTTCACACTTTGGTGGGCGATCTCCTATGTTTTTCCCACAGCTGACCAGCTCTGACCGCTAGAGCACAAATAGTTTGCCTCTGATTTGCCTTTGGCACAATTTGTCCTGGCTGTGGGTAACTGTACCTGTAAGAGATGCTGGCTGCGGGGTCACAGACCGAGGTGTTAAAATATACGTGACTGCTTAAGTGGTTCATGGTCAAGACAGTTTTGCGTTCGACACACTCTGCGTTGTGTTGTCTCTTTCGCTTCAAAGCCAGTGATCTTTGGTCAGCTGATGTTTATATTGACAACCCAAGTTCTCTGTGGCTACCTAGAAAAAAGCACGCTTGGGGAGAGACGCGTCCAAATTTATCCGTGCTTTCTGTGTGCAAAACCCTAGGATAGTCACGACAAAGTGTTACGATGTTTTTGGACAAACGGCAGTTGAGGGTGTCAGCGATAGTAGGGACCACCATCGCCATGCAAGTGAAAACAAAGACACATTTCTCATTCCCGTATGTTTTCTGTCGTTGTGCGTAGAAATCTCACACATCGATACAATTAATACACTCTAACCTAGTCGGTTTGGTTTACATGTTGTTGCCGTGACTAGAGCATGTCTTAATTACTCTGTGTGATGTTGTTGTAGGCTGAGCCCAAGCACAACATACTTAACTTATGAACGTATCTATAATGAACAGTTCGGTTGCTTTTTCCCTTTTTTCTCCTTCTGTTGTTCTGTTCTTTTTCGTTTGCTGTTTCGCACTACCGTTTGATGTCAGTTAATTCAGGGAAGGCCTGAAATCAGTAAAGCACACCTCGGGGGTCACACGAAAATGGACAAAATACGCTTTTTTTTTTTTTTTTAAATATCATCATAACGTTCTATCATATTTCAAATCAAATTGACGGGCATCCTGATCTATAATATCAAATATGACCTTGATCCAACTCTGATTGAATCTATTACTTAAGCAGTGATATTGTTGTAACTTTCGTGAGCGCTTTCTAGATAACATTCGTTTTGAATCACAAGAAATACCATACATTTTACAACCAATTTTTTTTTTCACTCACAATTAAACACACACATTTAGATAAATACTCCTACAAAGAATTTTTTTTAAGTTGTTTTGTTTAGCTATGCTTTTTTTTTTTAAATCATCATAACATTGTATCATATATTTCAAATAAAATGGACGGACACTGTGACCTATAATATCAAATATGGCCTTGGTCCACCTCTGATTGAATGTACTACTTGGACCGTGATGTTTTTATAGTTCCCTTGACCGTTTTCTAGAAGGACAGGTTTAATACAGGAGACTAAAAATGTCGTTTATTTCCAGATGTCAAAATAAGTGTTACTGAATATTTTTGATAGCATAATAATGGGGAAAAATTAAGTCAAGAAGTCGTAAATGTCTGTATATATTTATTTTATTTTTTAATGTTAGTTTTTTTCGGATAAGTTTAGCATGTAGACCTGCAAGTAAAATAGTTTTAAAATTTACTTTTGTTTGCTTGCTGGAACTTATTTCCCAAATGGGAGATCGTTGTGCTCAGTCCTATTACTTCCCTTTACCAGAGAAAGGAGGGATTGAACAAGTACTGTCAAGAGGGGAAAAAAATCACTTTTGCGCCCTTTGCTTGAAAACATACACCATGAAAGATTCAACCAAAAAAAAAAATGATGTAAAGTGAATTTTTTCTTCTTATTGTTATAATTTTATCCAATGTTTTGGCAATCAGTCTTTCGAATGGCAAGCAGTAAAAAGAGTTTTTCCTCTTTACGCTGCTTGCTCAACACCTCTTTTGTCTGGCAAAGGGAAGTAAAAGTCTGGTCAAAATGATTTCCCCATACACAAATCTCTTTCTTGGAAAGGGCAGATAATATGCGAAACGATCTCCCATTGCTTTGTTGAAGGCCAAGATAAATGTAAATCTGCATATCGCATAGGTTCAAAAATACCTATACATACGACGAGCACAATTTCAAATCACACAATAAATAGTACGGCTCAACTTAGCTGCGAACAATCTCATCACAAGGCGTAAGGCCCTAATATTGTTCTGAAAAGGTGTTACTTCTACATCAATTTCCAATTAGTAATTATTGTTTACTCATGCCAACTATTCTGTTGTCACCTAGTGAGTCCTGTCGAGCAGTTAAGAAGCATTCCTTGTGCGCGTTCCTGGTTTTTTTTTTTTTCTTGTTTCTTTTGTTCTGTTTTTGTGTTTGTTTTATTAATCTGCTTTTTTTGTGACATCACTCAATAGCAGTTGTTTGTAGACCAATTGATTATGAGAGTTTTTCTTTTTTTTTTTTCTGTCCTTGGGCAAGAACCTGCAATCACGGGCAAATGAATCAAATCAACTGTATGAAATTGTTTTGCTTTTTAAAGCTGTTTTTGGCAAAGCATAGTGAGCGATATTGAAATCAACAATTATATGATTGTTGCGGTTACTGAAATACATTACCTGAAATAAGTCTGTCCCTGGTATTGGGCGAATCCAGTGATCTTTTTTCTATTAATAATCCGTATCAGTGGAGTTACAACGACAGCAATCATGTTTATGTAAGATAGATCAAAACTGGAATTCGTTAATTATTAACTTTATTTTCACTTGATTACAGAGATCATGAAAACAAGAGAAAGAATCAAGTAATTTTTTTTTCTGGAAAGAATATTCTAGATGAAAACAAGAACACTCAGTGTTTGCCCATGTTTCATGACTTAATAACATCGAATGGTATGTAAAAAGGCATATTTTGTGGAAGTTCTTCTCTTCAGACCCAAGAATTGGATTCAAAATTGAGGAGACGGTAGGAGATAGGACTTTAATACACGAAATAAGATTTAGAGAAGCTTTAACTGGATGACCACTGCATGAATGATTCCATATTAAAGAATGTAAACAATTTTCTCTACAAACCTCCTGCTTCTCGCAGCTAACATATTGTCAGTTTGCAAGGTGTGGTTGTTTGAAAGGAAAACATATCTGAATCAGCAAAGTTATGGAGGACATAGCTTTCTGAGAAAACTAGAAGAGAATCCACGACCCTCATGGGTATTTATTATAGAGCAAACCGATACTGCCTTGCAACTCGAAGTGTATGGTAAGCGTGCGCACCTCGATGTCGGTATGTTGGATGATTAAACTGAATGTTACTCAAAGAAAACGTGTTTGGTGTTTTGAAAGTACATTTTTATCGAATGTACATATCGGATCTAACATTCTCGCGATTTTGCTGTTCAATTATTATCGTCTTTTTAAGACCACGTCAAACCTAAGGAAGCTTTTCCCGACTTTATGTAAGTAGAAACACAGATCTTTACGCAACAACGCTGTGAGCTAAATTTCATATGTAATACTTTCAGCAGTTTTCGAATCCATAAGCCTTTTATGGTTTTGTCTCAGATTTATGATAAAATAGATAAGACGCTTCAGAAGATCCGTGCGCATTTTAAGGAAGTCAGTTACCTATCAGTGAATTTATTTGGGAAGATAAATTGGTTGAAGGACTTCTCCCCAGACCACGTTATCTTGAACGGTGAAAAGAGGCGGTCATCGGCACTGCAGAAATTTGTTTTAAAGAGGCATATCTCATTAATTACATGGAATATTAGAGCAAGATAAATAGAAGAGATGTGAAATTAGAAACGTCCCCAGAAAGTCCACCTTCTCTCCTTGTTACATTCCAAGACTAAGCTCTGGCCACTGTCATTTAGGTCATTCTAAATGATGACAAGCCGTTTCCCTCAGGTCTTTAAAGTTTAAACCTTGATAATTCAACAATCGATAGCGGCTACACATTGAAGTGAGACCACGGAGTCTGGACCTTCTGTGACAGTTGGACGTGTGTCTGAAATGACACTCATTGGCCTGCTGCTTTTTTTTTCTGAAGTTTTTGTTTTGTTCTGTTCTTGTTTATTGTTGTTTTTGTTTTGTTTTGTAAACATATGGAATTAAGAGATCTCCTCTCTCTTTATCACTTTATATTTCTTCCTCTTAAAGAAAAAAAAGATACTTAACACTCTGCATACAAATTTCTCTTTCCCACCCTTTCTCTCTCTCTCTCTCTCTTTATCTATCTATCTATCTATCTATCTATCTATCTATCTATCTATCTATCTATCTATCTAT
>JBCAUA010070175.1:0-11046 GCA_038406235.1 Peronia verruculata
AGATAGATAGATAGATAGATAGATAGATAGATAGATAGATAGATAGATAGATAGATAGATAGATACATACATAGATAGATACATAGATAGATACATAGATAGATAGATATTATGTATGTTTGTATTCTGCATGAATAATTTCGTCAAACATACTATCTAGTCTTCAGTGTGATAAGAGACACCATTCGCTCTTTCTCTCAGAGGACCGAATGCAATGGAAATCGTCTCCAGGCTGAGTGGCGCTAGATAAAAAGTGTACCAATATAATGCAGGAGAGGTGGAGAGGGTTTACACTATTCTAGACATTCAGTGCATGATCTTTTCGTATGTTTGAAGAATTCACTAATAGAGGAACATTATCGACAAGCGATTTAGGACGCATGTAAGACCATAATTCAACCTCTAACAAACACATGATAATAAGAGCACTTCCCGTAGGCTGTAGTTGTAAACAGGTTATTTTGAACGTTTACATTATGGAGCTCGGAGTCTCCAGTGACGTCAACCTGGGAAATCCCATCGACACATGACTTTGGCCTTGCATCGGCTGTGATTCGAGTAACACTCATTGATCTAAATGACAATCCCTCTGAACGTAAATCCCTTTACGTCCGAAAAAACCGCTCTGAAGTCATGATCATAGGATTTCACTTGGGGTCATCGATTCCATCTAAATTCTTGACCATCAGCTGTATATACCGTGTTTAAAGAGACCATACATGTGCTTGATCCAGGAGATCTGAATACAGACACGGAAATTGTTATATATCAATTTATGTTTCACTGTAATCTTCTAATCTGATTTTGTTTCATCTTTTGCAGAATCACCACATGTGAACCCATTACCTGTGGATAGAGAAAATAACCTATCACAGTTAACCAATTTGTACCAGATGGTCGCTGTCCTGGAGAAGAGGCTGGAGCAGGTGAAGGGCGAGGAGGGCCAGGATTGGAGCAGACAGTGCAGTAGTCAACATGACTATGGTAGTGACATTATTTGTACGAGTGTTTTAAACAAGTGTCAGATATAAGAGTGATTCCATGCATTAGCTGAAAACGACTGATACCATGGATGGATGGATGGATGGATGGATGGATGAGATGGATGGATGGATGGGATGGATGGGACGGATGGATGGATGGATGGATGGATGGATGGATGGATGGATGGATGGATGGATGGATGGATGGATTCCTACTTCGATGGCGGTATTGGCGGACAGATTGTTCACGGTATGGTCAGGTCGAGAAATAAATATATGGGTGCACACTGGAAGGTCAAAATATGTCAAATTTCCCTCAGGTCCCCCAAGCCTAGGTCTATTTTACACCTAAATATGTCTTTGTTTTGTTTTGTGGTCTTGTGTGTGTCTTTAAGAACGTTATTGCATTGCTTCTGAACGTTTTGGAGTGAAACTGTATTCACAGAGATTTTAATTTCTCTATGTTAGGTTCGTTGAAACTTATAGCAATAGCTCCTTTTACATTGAGTCTCTTTGTCTAGCTTTTGCGAACTCACCACACACTATTTCTCTGTTCCAGCCTGTACGTCCAACTGTTCACGTCCACTGAGCCGATGTCCCTACCAGAGACTGCACGATCTCTTCATGTCGCCCAATCTCACACTGAGCGATGCCCAGAGACAAACGGTTCTCTCTATTGCAGATTCCGTACCAGAGGCAGATATCATCTTCCTGTCAGCTGCCTCCTCCAATCATTACGATGAGATGCAGGCCATGTATCACAATCTACATACTGTGATTTTTCCTCACATCAGCAACTACCAGGCTGTGCTGGTCGATATTGGACTGTCTGAGAAGCAAAGAGAATTGGTGAGTTGGAAGTGTTGAGATTCTTTAAAAGTTTGGAGACTTCATGTGAGATATTTTACAGTAAAGGATGCTAGACATTAACATCACCTCATCTCATATCGCGTATGTATTCATTGGTTTCTCGATATGTTTTTAAAATAAAATTAAATATTCATTGCAAGCTTGGAACATAATCATCTGAATGGAGTTTTTTTTTTTCCATAATCTGATTGAGTTACTTTGATAATGTTGTTTTAAAATATCACAGTGGAGGTTTATTCAAAATTCTGATTGACAATACCTATTTGAAAATAACATTATGTTCTAAATGTGTGTGTGTGTTTTTTTTTTTTTTTGGTCACGTTGATAATCATTAAACGCACAACTTAGTTCCAATGTATTTTTAGTTTATGAAAAGTTAATACTGTTTCAAAAACGTTCGAGTGGCAAAATTATTAAGTTAATATGTACATGAAACAGTCAGTCTTATTTTCAGCTTGGGAATTGCAAAGAACATATTACCTATTGTTTCCTTTTGTTATCTATTTATATTTCCCGACAGATTTTTATCTTATTGTAAATTGATTACTTGACTGTGTCGCTTCTTTGGAGCTCGAGTGTCATTTCTCTGCCATAAAACATTTCATCAAATCTTTCACTCTGTAATCTTAAAGTTGATGTGCTTGATTTAAAACTCTATAATGCGCATTAAAAACATTGCAAGCGATGTTGTGCTATAAACATTTGAGCTCAAGTTGTATTTATTTTGCTGGCTACTAAATGAAAATTATTATAGCGCAAACCACACTTGTTTAAAGTTCGTTTGTTTATCTTGTTGTTTTAATTCTTTCTTTTTTTAATATGGAAATGAACCTCCAATAAATGACGTGGGTTTCGGCATCAATCTGTGACATTTGTTATGGCTATCTCTACAGACCAAGAAAAAGTGCCAGTGTAAAGTGATTTCGTTGCCTTTGAACAAACTACCTGCTCACATTCCTAACAACCATTGTTATGCTTGGAAACCACTGATTGTACTGGTGAGTCTTATCATAGACCAAGTACTAACTGACTTCTTCTCAATACTTCTTACCATACACCAAATGGTTCTGTCACATAAGTATAGATATATTTTCACATTTTACTTCATAAGATAGCACGATGAGGTATATAGATAATACAATTTATTCTTGTTCAATTGCAGCAGTCTTTATCCCTCCTAATTTTGAATAAAAATGTCTTATTTTCTAATGTGTTCAGAAAAGAAGCTTTTTTCTGTTCTTTTTTTCCTCTCTCTCTCTCTCTCTTTCTCTCTCTCTCTCTCTCTCTCTCTCTTTAATTTTTACTTTCTGAGAAGATAAATAAAATGCCAATTTTGTACATTTCTGATGAATGGCATCTCAGAAATTCATTAAAAAATAACTATTTTGAAAACCTTAATTCCCTCCTATCTGTTTTTAATAATAGACATTACAAATGGCCTGCAAAGTTTTAAAGTAATTGATGTGGTGGCAACGAATGAGGCATATTTTTAAAAAACAAAGTAAAATCGAAGATGGTGGCCGTTTCCATGATAACCTGAGATGCTAGGATCTTTCGAGGATATATTCTGAATCAGCAAACATTCAGATAGAAAAATGAAACCTGGGGTCAAGGAAGAAATAAAAGTTTTCAGAAGAAATTAGCCACATTGCAAACCATGAGTACCGTTTTCCCAGCAGGATCCAAAAATTGTGACAAAATAATCGGCAGGCTGGCCCTGCTCATCCACATAAACCTTTAGAAAGTGAAACTACAAATCTGAATAAGAGATATTATGGAGACCGTCTACTTTCATTCTAATGTTTCCTTGCTGGTGGCATTGAAAACGAAAGCCTGACATCATCCCTGAAACCAAACCATAAACAGCAAGAAATAGATCAGAAGACACTCTATGGCTGCTGTTCTATGGTAATCAGATACGCTAACAAATTTACAAGGACAAATGCTGAATACGACAAATATGTCAGTAACACATGCACGTGGGAAAATGACATGTCAAAGGCAAAATAAAAGCGTTCCAATACCCTAGAAATCTCTTCTAAAGTCCACGGGTTCATGACATGTCAGGATGGATTAAAGGAGCGCTGTCAAAAGATATATTTAGATCTATGAAGGAAAGCAATATTCGGCTTGATTAGAGGACGGCTACGTCCCTCCCAGTCGAGCAGAGATTTCAATGAAGATCCAGATACTCTGTTCGTTGTTGGAAAGATAGTGAGTAAGGCCACAGGCAATTCCGCTCCGCGTCCTAACGCCATACCGTACCTGGTATGCAAGACATCTTAAGGTACTTAACCTACTGTACAGGAAGCCGGTCACATTGGACTAAAGGAAAGATTAGTGATCAGTGGAATAAAGCTGAAGGTATGTACATACCAAAAGAGAACAGGAGATAGGTCATTTCTGCTCAATCTCTCAATGTGTAGTGCATGATATTCTTCTAGGCAATAACAAATCTTCTGCTTTCAACCGAATGGAGAGCAGTTACATATAATTATCAATCCACAAAGGAAGAGTTTCTAGAGGCTTAGGGTGCCTAGAATATTGCGAGCAGGATCTCGGGGGCCATTCAGAAAGCGAAAACAAGAGAGCAAGAACTGAATGTTAAAATGTTACATACGATGTGGTTGCACTTCGCTATTGCACTCGAATCAATCCTCCATTCGTTACCCTAGCTTTCACTTCAGGATGTATAATATTCCAGTCCACACTACAAGGCTTATTAATGAGTATTTTGAGTCCTTCGGGATGAAGTTTAAACAAGAAAATACACTACAAACTGGATTCAGTTAGTGATCGGAATTGCGATGGACTGTACAAACTCCCCAATTCTCTTCCTGTTGGTAATTATTGCTGAGGACGGGTTAATGATTCTCCAAGGAACCAAACATTTGAGTGCCGTTGAAAGCATTCATAGATGACAAAAAGTCAAGGCAGATGCTCCAAAGAGTGGATGATTTGGTTTCTTACTGCAAACTGGCTTTTAAGAAATCCAGAAGCCTCTCAGAAGACAAATGGCACAGCGTAATTCCAGATAGGTGACCAAGGAATATTAATTACATGTGAGAAGTGGGATTTGACGCGTCTCTGAGCGGCACAACGTAGTAGGATGAAGTGCAGACTCAGCTGATAGTTGGCCTGGAGAATATCGACGAGAGCGAACTTCTCTGACGTTTCAAACTGTAGATCCCCCAATGCATGTTGATTCCCAAACTACTGTTGCCACTATTAGTCTACGAAATCCCCGTCTCAGCGTTAGAGTGGTTGGAGACAAAGGCAAACCGCTACACAAGGAACTGGCTGAGGCCCTCATCGTGTTTAATCGAGGTGGCACCAACCTGTAAGCAAGCCAAGTTGGTACTACCCCCCAAATCCTCAGGTAAATCTCACTCAAACTGCTGAGTGAAGAACACAAAATAAAGAAAGTGGGCCTTCACCTGATGCTCAAAGTTTGATGTAAGGAATACACATACCTGAACTGAAAACGGGCCGAAAATGGAAAGTGACAAAAATCATCGATGCAATAGAACAGTCGTTCCGGATGAAGGAGATCATAACATTCACTCAGTCTGATAGGAACGGATAAAGATCAGATGGCAAGCTGTCCCATTGTGCTTTACAGCGACGACCAAAAAAAAAAAAAAAGAGACACGATTCTAAAAGAAATCAGACAGGAGGAAGACGAGCAAAGAGGCCAAAAAGAATAAGTTGTGCAGCATGGGACTACAGAGGCAATGGACAAAGTGGGAAGGTGTTCTCCAAAGAATGATGAGGTGGAAGGATATTTAGCACAAGACACCCATGAAACTGGCATTCAGTATTCATGCCGCATATGATGTGCTTTCCACAAAACACAAACTTTCACCAGGTAAAGGAAGGAGAACGTTGACGCATGCTCATTTTGAGGTAAGAATGAGTGACGGGGTAGCGGAGGGGGGGGGTGAACAGGCGTCACAACATGGGCACCAGATTCTCGTCCCTGGAGTGCTGGCAAAAACAGTTGCATCGGCATTAGAAGAACTGGAGAAACCTTATGACACTCCCCCCCCCCCCCTTTCTTTTTACCCAAAAGAGACACTCGTTAAACTAATATTAAGTACTGACGTTCTCTAGTAATCGGAATACTAGAAGGAGCCTACGACTCGGATATAGTAGCCGAATTGACAGGATGGGCAAAATTTCCCGAATTAGTTAAGTGGTCTGGTATCAGGTCAGACTCAGTGCTTAGCTTGAGAGCTGTAAAGTCTCATATACTTCTTGAGCTAACTGTTCCATATGAGACAAACACGGGGGAGCAGCATGAGGACAAGGTGGCCAAGTACCAAGATCTCCTGACAGATTTACAGATTGACAAAGAGAAGGAATGAAAACAAACACTTTTAGTAGATGTTGAAGCAAAGGGTACAACAGCATATTCTCTGCTGAACAAGTTCAAATCATGTGATCAAGAAATTAGAAGTAAGAGCAGCGGCAGAGAACTACGTCTGTTGGATTTGGTGGAGAGCAAATGAAATGCCTGTTTATGATGGTAAATTTAAATTAAAACAGTTTTATGCCAAAACAGTAATTTGCATGCCGGAATGGTTGGAATATAGTGGTCAACTATATCTAGACCGAAAACTCATTGGTTCAGTCTATGAAAGACCCAGGGGGAATATGGTGGGTAACGGGAGAAAAGACAACAATGTCAATGTCTTTGATCTAGGGACAAATTTCAGGGCGGCCCAACGTTACGGATAAGAATACGAATAGTTTATTTATCCACGAGGAAATACATTTTGACCAGTACAGAAGAACAATTGGAAACAAAAATATAGGAAGAGTATACAGCGCAAAGATAATAATATATTAAATAATTTCATATGCATACTATATATATCTCCATACCTACTTATTCATACACACGTATCGCACAGACACACGCATACACAGCCACATACACATGCACAGCTACATGCATACAAACACACACACACAGACAAAAAGACAGACAGACAGACAGACATTCTTTCTTACATACTTACATACATATACCACCTATATTTAAAAAACATAAATTCATACATACGTTTGACAATAAGGCATGAACAATGTCAACCCCTAGCATTTACACCCATACATTCAGATTCTGCAACATTCTTACTGATGATGGTACAAACGAATTTTTATATCTTTCTGTCCTCACTTTTTCTGAAAGAAGCCTCTTCCTGCATTTAGGTTTGAACGAACATACTCAGGATTTAATGAATGTTGCACATCAGAGATTATAGGTTTTGCTGTTTTAAGGCACATATCCCTATACATATGGTCAATGCATAGTAGTTAGATGTTAATAAGTTTGCTGACTTTGTTAATTATATTACTTAACTTTTTCTTGTCTGTGTTTGTGATGCTTTGAGGCCAGCAAGGCATTGTAAACGATAAGACACTCTGAATTGTTGATGAGTGAAATATCTTTAGAATTTCAGAGCTCACATCCAGAGATTTGAGTTTTCTGTTACACTGTTACACGGCCCTTTCATGCCATTATTCAAACACCTGTTATCGCCACTGTTCTGAGTACCACAATAAATCTAGGGTCCCAACTGGATGCTAACTGATGTACAGGATAGAAGTGGAGCTCAGCATCTAATGAAAAATAATGCGTGGTGCTCGTGCAGTTCATGGACTGACGCAATTAGAACAGTAGGGATTATTACTCGAAACTTGGTGTTCAGCGGAGCACTTGACATGAGTCCAGTAATTACTGGATGAGTGCCCATGCTTGGTGATAATCCTGATGTTCCTGCTGTATAGGTGACCAGAAACTGAAGGTGATGTTGTTGATGATGGTCTTAATACATGTAATTTGTCGCTATATCTGTGACAGGCTTTGATGGAAAAGGCTAAGAAACATGTGGTATATATGGACGACTCTATTCGATGGAAAAATGTCGACCGTTTCAAAGATGTCTTGAACAGAACTAAAACCAGAGGTGTCCAGTTCTTCAGATTTGATTCTTCAGCAAGAATCCCCGTCCACACTTTAAAGCAGGTAATACTTTTACTCAATGACAGGCCTTGATTTGATTTTGATTGATACTATTTTTTCTGCTGTTCTCGAGATTAAATTCTAGGAAAGTAATGTGTTTCTGGAACTGCAAACAGATACACTCAGGGAACAGCCATTAGAATAGTATTGGAAAGTTGCATTCAAGAACAAAATATTTTGTTTGCTTATTTGTTTTAATTTACAGTATAAACAAATCTTACAGTTATTAATGTATTGTTATTCTGGTCTTAAGGTACGCACAACAAAAACACTTGCTTGTCACAAGGCAATTGCGATAAAGCGAACGCATGTATAAGAAGCGCTGCCTTATCGTTGGGGGGGGGGGGCACATATAAAAGATTGCAACTAGCGCTTACGGTATTGCTATGGACATCAGAACTTTTCCGTTTGGCGCTATGGCGGATTCGAGTGATGGCGAGCTATTGTTTCTAGACAGTGTATTGCCAAAACCTGTCCTAGAAAAAGGCAAGAGAATAGGTATTCATGAGATAAATGGGGGCCGAATGGAAGCTAAATATCATCATTTGTTTCCTTTGATTAAAAGGAACCCTTCTTGTTTTCAATCCTCCTTGAGAATGAGCCAAGAAATATTCAAGTATATCAGAAAAAAATGGAACCAAAGATAAGTCAAGAACTAAGGAGTTGGCTAGAGTGAGATCACCCGAGGAAATAAAAAGAAATAGAGTGGGCAAGATGGAGAGAGAAAACTTTACACACCATACTAGATTTTGACCAAGTGGTGACTAGACAGCACACTATGCAACGCGATAAGGAATTGACTTTTGATTATTTGTGCTTTCCAAGTCTCCCTTGAAATCGCAGGTGATATAAAGCGAGCATGCTTTTTGTGTGGCAAAAGGTAATTTACATATAGATTTAAGGTGTTTGTCCCAACGCGATCGGTTTAACGCCAGCAAGCGTTCTTTTTGTGCCCCCCCCCCCTTTATACATACGTCGGTCAGAAAGTTAGTCTTTCTCTTATGTTGTTTGTCTGTTTACCCGGCTGCATGCCTGTCCGTTTGTTCCAATGTTTGTTTTAAACCGGCCGTGTTTTTGTGTGTTTAAATACGTACATATTAATAATTTAGTGAAAAGGAAATGACATTATACATTTGTAAATATTACACGACATTTAAAACTGAAAGTGTTCTCTTGCATATCATCAGACATTCGATTACTTCGGCTGCGAACCGTGTGCTTTTGATGGATTTCCCGATCTGCAAGCAAACATAGGATTGTACAATAGAGAGGCACTGGTGACACAAGATATTTTTTAACCTTGGGCCAGGTGTGCACTAGAAAAGTCTTGTATGTGTCCTGTGGATCCTGGTAAAGTTCTCAGGTGTGGCGGACCAGCCGAAAATCACAGATGTCACAGGGAAAAGCATTATATTCTCGTTATGATGGTAGGGGAAGACAAAAATAGACACACAGACTGACAGAATGAGACAAAGAAGAAAAAAAATAGACGACGGAATGGCTGAATGGCGTGATAAAGATAATAAAGCTTAAAATTACGAAGTGGATGAGTTCATAGACAGACTAAAATCGTGAAGGAAAAACACAAGACAGTAACAACAGCTAGGGGTAGTAGTTGTCTTCACGTTAAAACTGAGACTAGACATAGAGTGACAGACAATCTACACGGCAATATTAACACTAGTTACAAATTAATTAAGTTTAAGTGACACAAGATACAAATTGACAAATTGTGTGTCCAGAAATATTCACACTAGATACAAATTAATAAAGAGACTCTAAGGTAATGCTAGACTAAAGAAAGGTTAACAATGGATTGAACAGTGATACAGACATGATAAAACTGATCAATCTGTCTGTGCTATAAGAGTACACTAGACAGAAAGTAATAAACTGAACGAAATGTAATATTGTCACGAGGTACAAGATTTAAATATATATATATATTGTAACATTGACACTAGATACACAGTAATAAAGTGACTGTAGGGAGATGCTAAACTTAAAAAAAGTTAATAATTGATTGAACAGAGACACAGACATGGCCTTGCTATAAGAGTAACACTAGACAGAATGAAATAAACTGAATGAAAAGTAACATTGTCACAAGGTACAAGATTTTTAAAAAATGTGTTTTGTAATATTGACGCTAGATAAAAATAATAAACTGTTTCTGCAGTTATATTAACACTAGTGTCCTCTAATTTCAGATTTGACCAATCCGTGCCAGGCATGTTGACAGCTATAATGTTCGGAACTGATATGAACAAGTTTGTCTACCATCAGAACAATTACAGAGGCGACAAAGACAATGTTCTCGATATAAAGAGAGGGGGCAGAAAGCCGAAATACTTCTCTGGAAGTTAATGCTCTTTTTGTGCAACGATTATATCTTGTTACTACCATACCAGGTCGTCCATTTTTTTTTTCGATTATTACTTTCTATTAAACGATTGTATTTAAAAAAAAAAAAAAATTGTTTACGATTCTTTATAATATTCTACGTGATTTTAGTAGCACTGAACATTTCTTTTTTCTCACATTTTAAAAAAATCTTGTACCTTTTCTCTCTAATTTTCTTTTTTTTTCTCTCTCTTTCTCTCTCTCTCTTTTTCACTCTTTCTCTCTCTCTCTCTCTCTCTCTCTCTCTCTCTCTCTCTGTCTCTCTTGCTAAACCTATTAGTAAATACCCGTGTTCCTTTTTCATTGCTCGTGTTAAAGCTAAAAAAACGCAAACTCCGGTGGTATGCGCACATAACAAGATCAACAGGACTTGAAAAGACGATCCTACAGTTCGCTATACAAGGACGAGACGTAGAGGCAGACAGAAATAAGAGATCGGAATAACCGAATAGACAGGTTTCAAGATGGTTGAAGCAATTCGAAAGGCTGAAAATAGTAAGAAAGGAGAAAAGTAATTGTCCGATCATCCTTGCTACCCCAAAGGTCACCTAGACTAAGGAAAAGTGAAGTGAAGTCAAGTTAAAGTTAATAGTTAGTATTTTTATTGGAAATAAAAGCCCTATGTCTCAGACAGTTGTGCTGTTGGAAGGTTGATTAAGACTTGAACCTGTAATGTCAATCATGACAGTATCTATCTATCTATCTATCTATCTATCTATCTATCTATCTATCTATCTATCTATCTATCTATCTATCTAT
>JBCAUA010070186.1:0-11046 GCA_038406235.1 Peronia verruculata
CATGTTATATGTACGTATGTTATTGCACTTGTTTGTTTTCAGGCATATATTTGCTAAACATTTTAGTTCTGTAAAGCCCTACGGGGGTGAGGCGCTATATAAATGCCCTTTATTATTATTATTATGTTCATGTACCTTTTAAAAATGTTAAAGAAATCTTCGATAAAAGAATATTTTCTCAAAATAGCTATCATTCTTGACACTGTAACTAAGACACAGGTATAAATTTTCCCAATCTTAAAAAAACAACATATTTTGAAGCTCTCTTCTTTGAGAGAACACGTAATATGCCAAAAACACTACAGATTTACTTCTGGAAATCATATAAATAATTTAAACCGACATTCTTGCTCTTGAAAAGACGGACAGTTAACAGTTTTAATACATTTCTTGACTTGACAGCGACCGTTGCGAAACTGATAAGAATTGGAAAAACTTGTAGCAGCCGTCTTGTGTGATTTCAAGGTAGTTGAAAACGGCTGTATCTCCCCTGGGACTGTAATGATAACAATAAATGTAGATTACCAAACACTTAGAGCTGGTGTTTTACTATCTTCTTATCTCATATTTATTTTTAGTAACATTCTAAGAACAATTTGGTACGTTAAAGTCATGTATTACTATGTCATTTAAAAGAACTGACATCATTCAAATTATGGAACAAAAAGGAACTAGTAAAAAGGGGAGTTCGATAAATATAATGAAATAATGTCAATTTCATTGTAATTTTTAGAACGACTTTTACTGCACTTTTATGGCAGAGTTACAAAATTCTTGTTTTGTGTGCTTTTTTTTGTTTTTGTTTTTTTGTTAGCCTCCATTGAATAATACAAAGCCAAGGTGCTTTCCCTGCTAAGTGTTCCGCAGGATCGTGTGCGAGAAATGTTACAATGTTATTTTTCAGTGATGAACACGATCGTTACACAATAAATTACTTTCCTTACATATTAAACATATTACATATTTAATGCCCAACTCCTATGATTCTTGCATTCATTCTAAGTTTTTTTCCCCCAATATGTACCTTGTCAAAAACCAGGATACTCGTGTTCCAGCACTAGCTCTGGAGACCCCTGTGTGTTGTCACTAAATACATCTGTCATGTGATCCCCCTGGATCAACGTCCTCAGGAGAACCTCAGGTCACGATCAGATCAGGGCACGTGTGAGAATCCAGGGCGCCAAATTGTCCAGGTCTTCTTTCCCCTTAGGCACTCGTCCCACTGCTCGGCATTTGTGAACTCACTCTTGCCTGTCCCCGTACAATTGGTTTTAATTCGTTATTCCTCTTCACTGTTTGTAGACCACAGGGCGGCAACAAATAGTCTCCTCCTTTCTCCGATCTCTGGCGATCTTCCTCAAAGTCTCCCATGTCAGGCTGGTGCCTTGAGTTCGCCGCGTAGTCTCCTCCTTCAAGTTTATTTAGAATATCAGCATTCGTCTTCCGTTGCTAGCTCCCTGCCCTGTAAAGATGAGGATGATATTAAATGAATCTATGAACTTAATAAGACACTGACAGCAGCCTGGTAAGATTAAAAAAGAGTTATACTATGCGTAGACTCGAAACTATGGGCTTGCTTGTGACTGAAAATAATTTTTCGATAACATTTTTTTTTCTAGAACAATGTTGACTCTTCTGTAATAACTAAACATTAATCTGTATTAATAACCTATGCTCTAGAATCATTTGTGTGTGTTTTGTGTTGTACAGAGATAAGATGAAATTCATTGTTCTAAAAAAAAAAAAAAAACATTCACAGTAGATGAGGTACAAAATTACATTTAGGCTACATAACACACGGGCTTGCATATTACATAATTATAAGATACTGAAATACAAGGAATAACACCAAACAAGGCAGATTAGAGAAAAATTGCCTTAACTTTGTAAGAATATCACTGATGGACAGAAATGAAGTTCTGTAACGCCCACGATTAGTTCTAACATTCAACAAACACCAATTTCCTAGGAATATTTTAATTGATGATTAAGTAGTTGCATATACAGGGTGAGCACAAAAACACTCCTTGATTTCGGATAGTTGTAGTGTGGGAGCGTGGGTGAATGTTTTCGCCGGATTGGTGTCTACAGTTGCAGAAATTAATGAATTTTTGTTTCCAGTATGTCTCCAGTTCCCAATTTGTATCTTACAACTGGTCCAAAGGTTATACGCGCAAGACAATGAAGCACGCTTTGAATTTTGCCACATTGTCCAGGATTCGATGGAAAATTATGATCCTGATCTTCTGTCAAAGATAATATTCAGTGATGAAGCAACCTTCCACTTGAGTGGAAAAGTAAACAGACACAATGAGAAAATATGGGGGGCCCAAAATCCTCATGCCACTATTGAGTTTGATCGTAACTCTCTCAAAGTGAATGTGTTTTGTGTAGTAACAGAGAGGGCTGTGTATGGACCTTTTTTCTTTGAGGGATTATCCATCATTGGCCAAACCTTTGAGGTTAGATGAATGTGCCTTTGAAATCAACGTGTATCACATAAAACTTTATTAATTTCTGCAACTGTGGACACCGGTTTTGTGGGGATATTCACTCGACTTCTCATGTTGTGGATGTTTGGGAGTGTTTTTGTGCTCACCCTGTAGTTTTTACTTTTTCATTGAATTCAGCATTTTCACTTAGAGGAAAACAGTTGGAAAATAAATAAATAAATAAATAAATAATTGACTGGCTCGAACAGTTGCCATGGCAACACCGCCATCTTGGATTTTGGCCTTTTTTGAATGACTATCTTTGAAATATATCACCTGAAATATTTCCACGGAACTTGATGAAACATGGTCAAGTTGGTTAGTATAATGCACATATTTTTAGCTATTTTTCTGCAAAACAAGACCTTTAAGAATTTTTTTTTTAATACCGCGTGGTAAAAGCTCACATTTTACTTTTTGTTCCCATGACAAAAGCTTATTTTACTAGACATAACCAACAGAATCGGGCTCACAAACGTATGCTAATTTAGCCTCGTGAATTTGATACTTGCCAAATGTGGTTAGAACTTTTTTTGTTTAAAAGGAAAAACAATGATTAAAAATAAGATAAATACATTTTCAATTTAAAAACATAACAAATAACATTGCACATAGCAAAAAAAAAAAGCATGAGAAAATTTGGATTTTGAAAATATTTTTCTTAAAGGCAAAAATTGACATGAAGAAATCATAGATTTGGCTTTTAACCTCAGAACACCTTATTTCAGATACTAGCCCTCGCTCTGTTACTTTTTTTTTTTAGTTTCCGATTTTCTGTTCATGTTTCTCGAATTCTGCCCCCTAACTCCTATCATCATAAGGGCTCCTATGAACTGTGACTTCGGGGTTGTTGAAGGTCTATATGCGGCCTCCATGTAGTTCTCTGAAGAAAAAAAAAAGAGTGTGGATTTACCTTTACTAAGGCAGATGGTCCACAACTGCATTAGAACAACAGAAACAAAGGAGAATTCCCTATTTATAGAAAGTGGAAGTTCATTTTAGAGCATCTGGCAAAATCTTACCCAGTGTTCATTCTTGGCATTGTGGCTCAATGTATTGCTAAAGGTAGTCATAATCAAGTGTGTTAAGCATCCTTTGCCCATACCCTGACAAACAGTGATGATCTACTACTGCATATAGCAACCAGAGAGAGCCAAATCCTAGTAAGTTGATAGAGAGCCGGAAATGAGTGACCATGGGTCAAATACTTTAGAATGGGCATACCCACTTTTTATAGCTATTTTTTAAAAAAATTTAGGCATAGACAGACCTTTAAAGAGTAAACAAAAACTAAAAATCGATCTTAAACCAAAACAAACAAACAAACAAACAAAACAAAACAAAACCAACCAAAAACAAACAAACAAACAAACAAACAAACAAAAAGCAAAACAACAACAACAACAACAAAAACAAAACAAACAAATAAAACAAACAAACAAACAAACAAAAACAAAGACTCATATTTCAAAACGTCCTGCCTCCTTCTTCTAAGATTATTTTGAAATAATTCATAATCCTCGTGTCTATGCACAATCATGCAAATTCATGACAAAACTGGAGTGAAAAAAAATGATACATTTTTCAGAAACTTTGATACACAGAATGGTGGTATGTTAAGTAGATGGCTCCTGTTATATTGATGCCGGAGAATGTTTCTTCACCACAGTTGTTACTTGATATTGGTAAATACATACTGTACAGCATCAATAAATTTGCCCGTGGTGTTAATTAAAGTTGGGTAAAGATGGGATGGATTTGCAGTGGCATATATCATAAATGTCACCTCTGCGGGCCAAGCGTCCTGGGTCTCATGAGACCTTGGGAAGGACTTCCCTCATCAATACAGAACCGGACACGTCAATCCATTTAGACCGATAACTGCCTCAATGAATACCATTAGGGCTTTCGCATCTGAGGAGGTCCTTAAAGAACGTTACATCGTCCATCCTTGTTCCAGTCGGTTGATGGTTGTTTAGTTTAGTAACACCATGTCCCCGTACACAATATATGAAGTACAGACTTTGGGGAGAAAGGAATAGTCTCCGGTTGTCTCAATATACCATTCCCTCATTTATTTATTTATTTATTTACGTATTTATTTAATTATTTAATTAGTCGTATTTTGACAAGCCCCAACCCATCCTCTCTCCCATTCAGGCATATTAAAAAATCTGCTCTTATTCATAAACGCCATTGCTAATGCCATCCTTAAAGACAAATTCACAGTCTACCTGAATAATGTAAGTCACTTGCAAGACCACAACACTAAAAAGTAAAGAATGAAACAGAAATTTTGATATTTCTCTTCAGTAGTTAGTTACAACTGTTGCTGTGGGGAGAAAAGCGTTTATAGCCACTGAAGCTAGGTTGTGAATTCACTAACATGCATAGAAGTCTTGGGCTGTTATTCTTAGGGAGTTTTTTATGCGATAAAAAAGAAGGGGGGGGAGGGGGGTCTGATTAATGTTTTATTACGTTGCTGATATGTATGACTGACTGTTAATGTAGCTCTAGCTTCATCTGTTCATTTTCAGTTACCTGCCTCCAAGCCTATGCTTATGGTTTTGAGGAAGAGAAAGAAGGGGGGGGGGGGGTATGACAGCAAAGTGCGAAGTAAAGGACGTCTAGTTTGCGAACAGCAATTTTCAGATAGCTTTTATAATATGGAAACAATGTTCACGCTTTATAATCATAGAGACTTAAAAAAAAAAAAAAAAGAATTCCTTCAGAGTTAACGTCTAAAACGTGATTTTGAATTGGCACATCAAAGATGATAAGTAATTATAAAGAAGCTACTTTTATGACTATTCATATTATCAATGACAAATCGCACTACAATGGCATTCATTTATCTTCTATACATGAAGCTCCCCTCATTAAAAGACCCATGGGTCATAATAATCCGGCCATTGGCTTGACTCCTGTGCCGGAACTGGTTCGGTCTCTAGCGAGTGTATGAATGAGCCAAATATGTATCTGGTCCCTAAAACAATTAGTGTCGAACGTGCATGAGCAAATTAAGTTAGAGAGCTCAGGGAATGGGAAAACAAACAAAACTCCCCCGCGGACAGTGACCAGAGGGCATTGTATTGTACGATTATTTACAGTGGGTAATACATTCAAGCCTGCTGCTTCTCTAACTATCCACATATCCGTCTTTCTTTCTATGTGTCCGTATGCTGTCAGTTCATCACTCATCCATGCAGCTGTCTGTCTGTCTGTCTAACTGTCTGTCTGTCTGGTCTGCCTGTCTGTTTGTATATCTGTCTATCTCTTTATCTGTTGTCTCTCTCTTTCTCTCTGTCAGATTACTTTACCGTTCTGTAAGGGTGGTTTCTTCTGAGACTTAAGTGACAGGATATTAACTTCAACTGCTCGAAAATAGGACATCGAACCATGAGGAAGATTAATTCTGTCTGTGGATGGACAATCATTCTACGTCCAAGGCCAAAGGAAGCCCCGGACTGTTCAACCTAGTAAGAAATCAAAGACGTGCCCAGTGTCCAGTGCCAGCACTCCTACTAACGGACCCACAATTCCTGATTAGTTTGCGGCTGTTAACATAATTACAAGCACTAGCTCGGCTAGATTACAGAGTTAACCTTTCCAAAATTGCTCTCCCCCACTACTCTCTCTCTCTCGCCTTGCTCCTGTACCCCAAGCAGTGAGAGACTGCAATGGCCTGGAGAGAAAGGTTAAAGATTTAGTCAACTTTAACCCCAGGTTCGAATTCTGCGCGGAACATCCAGTGGGATTGGCCGAAATTAATTCACCAAATCATCCATGAAAGCGTAGCCGCCGAGTCTTTGGAAGAGGGTAAGAACAGAAGTGGAAAAGGTCAAGTGTAGGTATCTCTTGGCCTAAATGCTGCCGTCTCTCTCGGCTTATTGAATTGGCGGTCTCATGTCTTCTTCAAATGTTCCAAGAATCAGATATGTTTTTCTGAGCAACCCGACATCCTTACAAGATGCTTGCAAGTAGTTCGGTTTCCTGAAGTTAAGGTTTGATAAGTTCAGTTCAGAACAAGTACGACCACATGAGTTATAAAATAAAATGAGCTTTATTTGATCTCACTAGGGAACTTCACTGTTGATGTGAAATTGTTTAGAATAAAGAGGTTATTTCTATCAACTGGTCTTAATAGTTCCATTGGCTTTTTGCCAGGTGATCCCAGTATTGTATCTTAATACCTCTAACTCTTACCCTTACAATAACCCTGACCCTAAATCTAACCCGTATCACACTTCTCTTGAAACCACCTGTCATGATGTCTAGAATCTACGTCTAGAAGCTACACGGTCTAGTTCAATGTCCCGAACCAAATCAAACAATGCATTTTGACTGGTGACAGTAGACCACTGAGTATTCTGATCACCTAGTCGTAATAGCCAGTAGTTAAAATAAAATACATTCATTATACACGCACATAAACGTAAAAGCTATAAACAGCATCATATTAAGAATAACACTATGGACATGGAAAAAGAGAGAAGACAAGGAACTGGGTGATGCAGACCGTATTATTTCCCCAACATCTTCCTTGTTTGACGAAATGTTTGACATCTAGTGTCAGTACTTATGGTCTTCAAGATGACTAGTCAAAATCCTTCCTTATCTACAGTGACCATCATTAGACAATCAGAAGTCAACTGGTTCCGAAATGGTTGCAAAGTTTGTTGAAATATATTGAGAACAACTGCCTGAGCAAATTCACTCTGAAAAGATTGGCTGGTTGAGTGACAAAGAGGAGTATGATTGGGGCCCCGAGCAGACCAGTACAAATAATCATGCGCCCAACGATCAAAATCTCACCAATCCACCCACTCTTTACACTTTCTATGCTACTTGTCCTGTTTGCCAGGACTTGGTGAACCAGTACTTCCCGCTGTGCAACATCAAAATGGACAAAAGGCCGTAAGTTGCATACACATTCTTTATAAGCAACAAAGACGGCAAGAAAAAAGTGCTGGTAAAGATCAGGGGTGGCCATGGATCAGACTTGAACATTAAGGTAACTTGATCCACCTTGAGAAGCGTGAAGAAGGTTTTTGTATTTAAACACTCTTGTGACACTAGTGAGCAATCCATGTAAGCAAGGAAGCTTATTAGAAATCAGTAGGTAACTTACACATTGGAGGCCAAGTTTTTTTTTTTGGACATGGATTGCAAGGGTGCTCTGTACTTGCACTTCGTTATGCCGTTACTTTCTGGGAATGTTACCTTTTTACATTTCTCAGCCAAGGAAAGTACAGACAGAAAAAGAAATGTTCAATGACACAAAACACACACACATACACACACACGCGCGCGAGCGCGAGCGTGAGTATCTCGTACTCGCATGCATGTATATATGCACACACTCGTATATCTTTTCCTTTTCTATCGTCTCATTCTCTGTCATCATTTTTCTCTCAGTCGATCTCTCCCTCTCTCGATATTCCTGTCTGTGTGTCAGCCTGTGAACTTGTTTGTTTCTACCTATCTCGTCCGCCATGCTCGTTTCAGTTAAAGAAAAGAACATCTGAACCGGTGGAGAAATTAATGGCAGCGAGTCGTCACAACATTCAATCTCTCACAGTTCTGAAAACACCAAGTGAAAATCTACCCATGGGCGATGACCCATTTTTTCCTCAACCGGGCAGTTACTTCCCTTTGCTAAGTATAATATATATGCTATAGTGCAAGAAAGAAAAAAAGAAAGGAAGAAAGAAAGAAATAACCAACCAATTAACCAACCAACCAACCAACCAACCAACCAACCAACCAACCAACTAACCAACCAACCAACCAACCAACCAAGGAAGCAAGCAAGCAAGCAAGCAAGCAACCAACCAACCAACCAACCAACCAACCATCCAACCAACCAAACAACCAAACAAACAAACAAACAAACAAACAAACAAACAAACATATGCAGAAAAGGGGGGAAATCACCTCTATTTTTTTCACTAAAAACATGCCAAGCTGAAATTGGAAACAAAAATGTCATGGGAAGAAATACAACATTTTTACGATAAGCCAACTTTTACAACATTCCTCTTTAAATGTGATTCAAATAAAAAGCCTTTTTTTTTTTTTTACAATGCTTATTTCAAAAGTGCTTGAAATAGGAAAGTAATTATCTGTCTGATAAAACAATAGCTCATTCAAATCCATCTTTGTCTCGCTTTCTGATTACAAACTTCTAACCTTTTGATTGCTGTCAAAAACATTTAATCTGACAGTCGTTACTGCAACTTTTTGTGCCGGGATATTGAGAGAATGTTGCAGCAACGCGAAAGAACAACTGTTTTCAGCAATTAACCAAGGGTTATTGATTTCTCAGACACAGGTAACTAACTAAATAATATGAAGCTTGGGAAATCATTGCAATGAATCTGGTAGTTTAAATTAACAACATATTCACGGCGTTTTCCAAGTCCCATTATCCATCTATTTATTATACGACTCCTTATCATTGCAATTAACTGATTTTTTATCTTGATTGACGAAATGGACAATAAAGCGGACGAAGGACAAATTAGGGCGATGAGATGGCGCCAGATTTATGACTACGATGCAGAGAAATAAATGCATTTTCCTTATACTTTACTGTCATACTGCCGTCAGGTCCATCATTACTGATCATCATTTTACCAAAAATTTAATGTCTTAAAATATGAGACGACTGCCTAACTGGCAACCTAAATATATTAAAAAAGAAAGAAATAACAATATGGAGGTCTTGATATAGAAGAAAATACGGTGGTATCACACCTTAATTTTCGGACTCTTCGTCAGGGCAGTCATTATTACCATTTTATAAAATACAATAGAACTGTCTGACCGGCAACCTTCAAAACAATTCAAGAAAAACAAATAACATATAGATCTATGAACAACATGATTTTGGTGATAAATTTTCTGCCACATTTTCGAACCGGCTTGGCTCTTCGTCGGGACAATAATCATTAATTACCATCATTAATATATTTCAATAACTTTATTAGAACAAAAAATACTTGCCTCGTGTTATCTTAATTAAAACAGAAGCAGGTTCTTCTTTGTTTGCCCTCTCATAGCTTCGTTTGTGGATAGATCTAGCTCAGCTTTTGTGTGCGTGGGAAATTATTGAAACCTGCAGATATAGATCTGATCTTATCTAAATATTGTAATTGTGGTGTAATTATTATTGTAGCGTCCGCTTTTCTTTTTATCTCGACATATTATGCATGCAACTGTCTATTTTGCTCTACCAAGCACAATGGAAAATGAGCAAAGTTGGCCAGCGTTCAGAACATATGCGTCATGGCCTAGGCGTCTCTAGGTCAAGGCCCTCCGTGACCCACAGCCGAATTTGTAAAGATCTTTCTGCTCTAACGTTTCTCTTAGTTCTTACGCAGGAAAGTTACACAGCCACACAAAGAAAAGAAAGAAAGGGCTGAATGAAATCAAATCTACAATCTAAACAAAGAGAAACAAGACAAAACGGGAAACGTGTTTTCATTATCTAAAGATGAACTGGGTCATCCAAACACCAACATCAAAGGGCGGTGACCGCTTACAGGACACTTTGAGTGATAGGGCATTATTGGATTATTTCGAGCTATATATTTAAAAAGTCCAGTAGAAAGTGATGGCTTCTCTAAAGGTTAAAAAAAAACAACAAAAAAGTAAATGGAAAAGAAAAAAAAAAAAACATAACGTGAACAATTATAATCGAAATAACGAAAAAAAGAACCAGAGATAGAGAGCGAGAGCGAGAGATAATAATATAGGGTAAGGAAAGGGCATGGAATATTGTAAAAAATGTTGTCATTACCTGAGAAGACAAGAGAAAGCAAACCAATAATTCATATTGTAATCTACTCTGTGGCCGTGATCTGCGTGCAAATTTCGCTGTTATGTAAACAGACGAGACAACGGAATCCATCAACACGCATGAAATCCCATACTGAGACTGAGGTATGAACACTTGTCTTTGCACCATTTGACCTCTCATCAATGGGAGGTCGTGTCGCAGATTATCTGCCCTTTCCAAAAGAGGGACTTGTGTAAAGGGAGATCATTCTGACCAGAGTTTTACTTCCCTTTGCCAGACAAAAGAGGCGTTGAACAAACAGTGTAAAGAGGAAAAAATCCGTTTACTGCTCGCCATTCGAACGACTGATCTAAGAAAAAATTGATAATACTCCATGAGAAGAAAGCATTTTCTTTACATCATAATTTTTCGGGGGAATTTTTCTTGGTGTATGTTTCAAGCAAACAGTGCAAAAGTCATTTCTTTTCCTCTTTACACTGCTTGTTCAATCCGTCTTTGGTCTGGTAAATGGAAGTAATAAGACTGAGCACAACGATCTCTTATTTTCATTTATAGCTCGCTATTTTGATTTACCATGCTATAAGTAATCAGTTCTCTTCTAAATTTGTAATACTCTGACCAGATGTGAATATTATGAACTTTACTTCATTTAAAGGTATGCTAACATCTGATTCTCTTCAACAACAACAACAACAACAACAACAACAACAACAACAACAACAACAACAACAACAACAACAACAACAACAA
>JBCAUA010070197.1:0-11046 GCA_038406235.1 Peronia verruculata
CCCCCCCCCCCCCCCCCCCCCCCCCCCCCCCCCCCCCCCCCCCCCCCCCCCCCCCCCCCCCCCCCCACAAAAACAAACACCCTTTGCCCGGACTGAAAACAGTGACGTGAATGATCATTAGCCGTCTTTGACATCCATTTTTACAGGCTTAAAGATATTTAGCTGCCCACACAACGGGATCGTTAGCGCTTCGGTCGAGAGTGAGACAAATAACAACAAAAACAAAAGGTATTGGGGATTTAGGGGGCTTTATGGGTTAAATTTCCAATTACTCAACAGATTTAAACAGATATCGCCAAATTATTTATTACACTTGAAGTGCCAGTGTTGGATGAGCTAAATTTCACGACCTATATACAAACCAAATACAAAAGAAAGAAAAAAAAACCGCATAAAACATTGTATAAAGAAAACAGAGGATACGCATACATAAAATTTCATTTCAACGATCGATCAATAAAAAGAACTAGATGAAATTAATGAATAAATGAATGAATGAATGAACGAATGAATAAATGAGTGAATGAAGGAACGAACGAACGAATGAACGAACGCATGAATGAATGAACGAACAAATGAATGAATGAATGAATGAACGAACGAGCAGTCCGCTAAGCACAAACTTAGTGGCAGACATGAATGAATGATGAACGAATGAATGAATGAATGAATGAATGAAGAGTCCTGGCTCAGCACAAACTTATTGACAGGCATACGGTACTTTCTCACCCCCAGACTTCCTGTGACTTCTCTCGCTCCACCGCTCGGAGATGAACACTTAAATGTGCCAATTTTCCCACCAGTGTGCCTGACATTCTCAATAGGTCTCGTGAAAAACGAGGGATCGCCGAGAGACAAAACAGGGTCATGAGGGATCCCAAAGTTGTACTGTATACGTTTGTTTTTTCCTAATGGTGATAGGTCGTTGGTCTTGGTGATGGTTAAATGTCGGCTGTTTTAGTTTTTGTGGGCTGAAGTTCATTAAGTTGTTCATAGGCTGCGTATTGTGACTCTAAAACAAACAGGGTTATATGGGGCGGTGATAATGCTTTGTTAACACTTACTTTTGTCTTTGAGGTCAACGCCATCTTTAGTGTAACAAGACCGTGTGGTTACTTGATCTAGTTTTGTATTTTCTCACTCGTCCGTCCGTCCGTCAGTCTGTCCGCCTATCCATCCATCCATCCGTCAATCCATCCATCCATCCATCATCCATCCATTCATCCATAATCCAATTTATCCCATCCATCTTTCTGTCTGTCCATCCATCCATCCATCCATCCATCCATCCATCCATCCATTGATCCACCCATCCATCCATCCATTTTAATTTCAGTACACAATCATAATCTAAATCCAGGTACATACAAACAACTACACGACCCTATCCACGTATCTTCAGTTCAGTACGCATCACTTCACGTGCAGGACCGGAAAGCAAGGGCGACAAGTCAGTCTGTCAAGGGGAGGTCAGCAGACTTAATGGAAGATTATCCTGACCTCAAAGGGCGACTACTCCGATAAAAAGTCCGATAACTGGGATCATTACTGGAAAACATAATGGCTGCCGCTCGTGATGAGCTGGGCAGTTCATAGCTCGCACCAGACCCGAGTGAAATCAAGCACATAAAGGCTCTGATTGAGACTGAAAGCCCGTGGTCTGGTGAAAGACATGACATTTTGCTACGTCCAACACGTGGAAGTCAAGGAAGTAGTGGGTTAACTCAGTGAGAGAATTGTATATAGTATAAAAAAAAAAAATGACTGACGGACGGACGGACGTACTGACGGATTGACTGACTGACTGAATGACTGACTCACTCACTCACTTTCTTACTTCCTCACTCACTCACCCTTTCAGTCACTCATTCACTCACTCCCATATTCATTTTCTTCACATATTCATTCTCTCTCTTTCTCTCTCTTTCTCTCTCTCTCTTCGGACTTCGGTGACAAATAGCTGACTGAGCGAGGGAATGAGTGAGTGAGTGAGTGAGTGAGTGAGTGAGTGAGTGAGTGAGTGAATGAGAATGAGTGAGTGAGTGAGTGAGTGAGTGAGTGAGTGAGTGAGTGAGTGAGTGCAAAGGTGAATAAATGCATGTCTCGCACTAAAGTGAACACATACGAGTCCAACACTGTGCGTGTGTGTGAGCACATGAAAGCGAGACATGTCTAGCACTGAGTAAGATCTGAAGCCGAGACCAGTTCTCTGTGATGTTGTTTATTATTCCAAGACATGCACGTGTAAGAGTGAGCATTTTTCACCACGGCTGCCTATCTGAAAACAACAAACGAGCAGATTCTTGAGTATAGTGCCACTCCAGATTGTCTAGACAAGATTATCTCATATTTCCCCCCCCCTCCCACCCCTTCAACTTTCTTTACCCGACCTCACCCCTGACATCTTGACAAAGAAACGCCTCGCATCATTAATCTGGCTACTTGAAACGACGTGCAGCTTTATTATTTACAAGTCTCCACCCTCTATACAATGGTTCCACTTACAGAAAACACGTAAATAAATGACATAGTTAAAAACCCTCGCCAAACAGCTCAAGATTAGACAGACAGGATAATGAACGTTTTGAACCAGCATTGGACATGATTCATTTTTTCTCTCTCTCTCTCTCTCTCTCTCTCGATGGCCCGATAAATAAATAAATCATACAATTTCAAATCCTTGCCAAAAAAGTTCGAATTCAGACGGGCAAGAGGGAAAGTTTCGTCCCCCCCCCCCCTCCACACTCACACCCAGTGACCAGACAGATAAATAAAGCACATAATAGTTTCAACCATTTCCCCAATAGCTCAGATTCATTCAAACATGGCATGAACATACGTCTTGAGTCTGAATAAGATTTTTTAAAAAGCTGCAACATTTTTTTTTTTCATTGCGCAGTAGGTAAATAGATCTTTGTTCGTTTGTTTGTTTGTTTGTTTTTCTTGTTGTTGTTTTTTAATTTAAAAAAAAGAAAGAAAAAGAAACGGAAAAGAAATTCGCTAAATCGTTCATCTACCAGAAGAAGAATGAATGATAACATTTCAATTTTCTCCACAGCATGATAGGTAAACAATTTATTTAATTTAGAACATTCTTCAGACTGCTCAGATCCTTAACGACACGTGAGAATATTTCCAATTTCAATTAAGTATTCGCCTCAGAGCTCGTTTTTGCTGTTATTTGTTTGGTCTGTGCCTGCAAGAATGTCTATGCCTGCAAGAATGTCTATGCCTGCAAGAGTGTCTGTGCCTGCAAGAGTGTCTATCCCTGCAAGAATGTCTATCCCTGCAAGACTGTCTATGCCTGCAAGAATGTCTATGCCTGCAAGAATGTCTTGCACAAGTAGACATGGAGAATCCATCAACCGCGTCCATTACTCTCAGATGTCTGTGTGTCTGGGAAAGTTCCAAGCTTTTTTTTTTTTTTTAGATCTAAGTTGTTTCTCTATGGCTTCTTTATCTAAATATGACGTCAATGCACGTACTTCACCTTTTGGTGTGACAACTTCTCATTTGTTTATCAATTTACTGATTATTACTTCGTACATATATTTATTCATATATCTGTATATATTCATTCATTCATTCATCCATCTATCAATCATTTATCCATTCATCCATTCATCCACCCATTTATCCGTCCATCCATCCATTAATCCATCTATCCAAACCATCAGAAGAAACATGGGCCGTAGATGTAATCTCCACTGTTATCAACTTACACTGTAATGTAAACTGGCTACACAACGGATGTTACAGTCAAGAATGCAACTAGGCAACTACTTGACGAAACATAGTTCGTAAACTCAATACAAACCTATCTTCAACCGTAACTGGTCATGGAACAGACAGCAAAGATAAACGTAACACTGCAACATTAATCAACAGAGCAACTGCAGGTCCCAGGTCCCATCTCAACTATTGTCGGTTTGACGTCAAATTGCTAACCACGCCCGACGTTGCTTGACTTCGATGATCGGGCGAGATCAGGTATTTTCAACGTGGCATGGCCGTAGACGTTAAAACATGATAGACACGATGGCAACAGCAAGAACTTGACAAAACACTGGTATCAAATATGACCTCATTATGCAGCTAAATCTCGCGACTAATGCCACGGGGAACAAGGCTGCAGTTACACCAGCTCGAAGAAACAGCCACCCTAGAAAATGCCCTATCTCAACTGAAAATCACTGACTCTAAAAGCCAATTAATGTGAATAGAAACTTGACCAATCACAGACCGTAGACATAATCTCGATCGAATCCATCTTCAGAACTGACGGGAGAATCTGGAACTGAGGCCACAAAAACATGATTCCAGTCTGCGCGATTGTTACAGCAAACGGTTTGAAGAACGCAAATTTCCACTTGTGGCATCAACTGCTATCAAAGCTAAAAACAGAGTCATCAAGAATACGACTGCAGCTACAGCCACCTAAAGAAACACCCGTAGTAAATGGCATCTGAATCTCTATTTTACATACCAGCAGCTTAATGACGTCTCAGCTATAAGTAACTGGTAAAAGAGCTGACGCTGAAAAAAGTTTGATGACACACAGACCATAGATATTATGGAACAAACGCCAAAAACATGGCTGTAAAATTGCACAGGTCTTACCGCAAAGAGCTTGACGAAACACACAAAATACTGTAATATAACCTCAAGAGTAAGCCAAAGCTGAAGATATAAAAACGACACCCAAACACGGCGGCAACTGCACCAGTCCGGAGAACCACCCGTCATTGATGCCATCTCAACCGTGAGTAACTGGCTATACAGCATACGCCAAAGACACATGATTACAACTGCAACAACTTGGCAAAACCTGGCCTTACAGACACTACCTCAACCGCTACCAACTCTGTGCCATCTTCTGATAGAACGTCGCATATGCATATCTAGCTCAAATTAGGTTTTATGTCAGATTTTAATTCCCGATGTCAGGGCGAATATTGGGTTTTTGATCCCTTGTCTGTATATTGAAATAAAAGGATTTTATGTTTGAAATTGTAATAAAATTGTAAAATTGTAATAAAATTGTAAGTTAATTACTGAGTAGAAGATTAAAAACGTTTTCAGCCTTTCAATTCCAAGTAAGCAGGACCATCTCAGCGCTAAGTGGCTGCCTGTTTTGTCTATGTTTTTGGTGGATTCTTTTTGGTAGAAATTTGGAATTTGGAGACTGTCAGCTGACAGAGTCTTTTACGTGCGTTACATACACAGGGACATCTGAAATATATTCGCCTTATCCGAGAGGGCTACACATCGGACTTACCTACCCAGAGAAAGCGATGGGACAGTTGAGCCACTGAAAAAAAAGCAAGTTCTAATCTTCGAATCTTCCCATCTCATCCCCCGATGGCAGATCCAAGGTTCGAACCGGGAACCTCCATGATGAGAGCTTTTCGCCGTATAGCAACGCTTAGTCACATGGCCACTGCAACTCCAATCAAAACGTGTTGTTGTTGTTGTTGTTCTCGTTGTTGTTGTTGTTGTTGCTGCTGCTGCTCTTGCTGTTTTGTTGTTTGGTTCTCCGATAAAATTTGTTTCTGCAAACGCAACATTTTGTCAGATGAGACAAGAAACGTCTGCAACATAAAAGCCGAGGACTCTGAATGTACCGACTCTGTAAACATAGGCGACCTGGCAGACATCTACCATCTTACCTGCAAACACAACCCTTGTCTGTCAACTCGCCCATAATCATAACTTCGCCACCTTATCGCACTTCGTTACATGACTATCAATTTCCGGCTGTATGTTACAATGTCAGGCGTTACATCCACATTTCCCGCATATCTCCACAGCACCGCGCAGACAAAATGGAAGACATAAAATATCCGTCCATCACTTTTTCGACATTTCAGCGACGTCTAGATCTAAATTCCATAACAAAACTGGCACAAAAAACACAGCCTAACATCTGCATTTCATTTGAACTGGGTATGCACGGATCTATTTTTATGTGACTGTATTTTTTTCATATGCCAGGAAACAGTTGGCTGTTTTTATGTGATTGTTTTTTTATGCCAGGAAACAGTTGGCGAGACAGACCAAACTCGTCATGAGAGTTAGCATCGGCTTGGCGAGCAGTCAAATCGAATTCCTGTGTTGAAAAACATGCGAACACAGTAGAACGATAAATGTCTCCCCCTATCTCAGCCGTACATCCCAGCAAAAACAAAAAACAAAAACAAAACAAACGTACGCGCGCGCGCGTGCGCACACACACACACAATACAGACATACTCATAAATGCAGATTTAAAAAAAGATGGAGATTTTTTTCTTTCTTTTTTTTCATTTTTTTAATGCACTCAGTTTGCGGCAAATTTCGATCGAATTTTTCTTGATTGTCAAAACGGCAGGTTGACTGAACAAGGGTTAACCAGCACAGAGAAGGAAGCTACTTAAAAAGGAAACGCAATCATATCGCTGTTTTCAAACTAAATAGCTGGGCCCAGCTTACACCTGGCAGGTTTCAAATGGGCGTTATGGCAATAAAAAAATGTCTGTCTCTGATCGTGTCTGGGTAGACTACAGAGAAACAGACAAAAGTAATAAACATTGGCTGCAGATTCGCTCTATGAGCACTTGCACGCTTGTGTGTTTGTGTGTCTGTCCGCCTGCTTACCCAACTCACCAACGCCCACCTATCTATTAAAAGTCTACACTTGTCTGAATAAATTTGATTGTTTGTCTGTCTGTCCTTCTGTCTGTCTGTCTGTCCGTCCTAACCTATCCTACTTAAATGTATGTTTCTTCTATAATGCCCGTCTGTCTGTCTTGTTTATCTATTTGTCTGCTTTGTCTGTCTGGGCCTCTCTCTGTCTGAATAAGCCTGTCGACCAATCCCAAAGGGAGGACCCGCGAGTCGAAACCGCAAGTTCACCGACGTGAGCTGTTTTCACCATGGAGCAGACGCCAAACCACATAGCCACAGGACCCTCCCTCTCCCCCCCCCCCTCACCCTCACCCGTTTTCTCCCCAAAGTAGGCTAGAATGTCCACACCGTGGTAGTGGACACTGGCTAGTTGGCTGACCGGCGTTAGGTGTGGGAGAGGGGCGAGGACATGAGAGGTCCGTCAAAGAGATGACAGACTGACCGATGGCGTTGTCTGCGGCGACAACGGCTGTAACGTGTAGCAGGGCGTGGTGAGGTGATGGCGGTACCAGCGGGTGCTGGGGACTGTCATGTTGGCCTCAGTGGTCGGAGACACAGAAAGAGATTAGAACGGCGGGGAGGGGCGGGAGGGGAGGGGATGTTAATTCCACGGAGACACACCTCTATCTGTCTTTTTTTTTTTTTTTTGTATTTTGTAACGCACCAATACAAGACTGATTATGCATGCATTGACATTATACCTGTACGTAAGTGTGTCTGTTTATCTGTCTTTCAACCTGCCTGCCTGTCTGTCTGTCTACCTGGCTAGTCACCTGTCAGTCGGTATCCAGGTAGACAGATAGGTAAGTAGGAGTTGGCGAGATAGGTAGACAGGTAGATAGGAGAAACATGCGAAGTTAAGCAGATAGGTAGATAGGTAGGTTAAGCAAGTAGGTAGGAAGATTAGTAGATAGTCATGCAGGTAGATACTATATGCAGACAGACCGGTAGGTTGGTTGGTTGGTTGCTTGGCTGCTTGCTTGGGTGGTTGGTTTGTTGGTTGGTGAGTAGGTAGGTCATGCCGCTCAGCACACAGTAACCTCAATAGCCTACAAATTTCTGCTCACACTTCAATCCTATGACCCTCCGGGACATCTCTGCACCCCCTCTCTCTCTCACACACACACACACATACATACACATACACACACACACACACACATCCATCAGATTTTGATTAACACGGGGTCAAGCATATACGCAGGGACATGACAGCCATACATATTCCCCCCCCGCTACACACACATATACAATCACTTCTCTGGATTCATCCATGTCTTTGCTCTTCCCCATCCATTCTCCCCTTTATCTGTGTTTCTCTTTCCTCTCCATTATTCCTTCTTTCCTGCGCTTGTCAATTTTTTTCTTTTCGTTTCTACTCCTCCTATTCTTCTTCTTATTTCCTCCCTTTCTCTTTTATTACCCTTCCTATTCGCCTTTCTCTCCGTCCATCCTTCCTTTCTCAACCCTCCTCCACCCATGCCGCCCCCTCCCACTCCTCCTCCGGACAACTCTATTCCCTTAATCCCCTATGTTATTAGAAAAAATAATTCAGATTCATTCTAGGTAACAGAACAGCAGAGTAACATTGAATCACACATTTTGCAAATAGGCGACAGATCCCAAAAAAATGTGTGTGTGTGTGTGCGTGTGTGTGTGTGTGTGTGTATGTGAGTATGTGTGTGTGTGACATCCGAGGTACAACGCATGATACATCACCTGCACTATAAGATATTTGTGTGAGTGTGTGTGTTTGTGTGTGTGTGCGCGCGCGCGTGCGTGCGTGCGTACATGAGTGCGTATTGTTGGCACGTGCGGACAGCTGTATATTCATCATTTAATCAATGTATGTAATCATATCATCAAGTCCCCGGATGAGCAGAGGCGCCGGTTTTGCCAGTAAATTAACTGTAGCGATAAAAAACGGGGCGTCGTGAAAGATCGAGCCAATAAATCACATAAAGAAAAAAGGAAAGAAAGTGTTAAGAGATAGGGAGAAATGAATGAGGGATTGAGGGAGAAATGGAAGGAGGATGCTTGAGAGATGAGGGACTGGGGTAGAGAAGGTGGTGTGGTTGGAGGATAGAAAGAAAGACGGAAAGAGGAAGGGAGGAAGAGTCCAGAGAGAGAGAGGAAAGGGAAAGAAGAGTGTAGAGATGTGAAGTGCAAATGGAAAGGAAGAAAAAATGATGGATGGACGAGCGGAGTGAAGGAGAGATGTACACAGCAAAGAGAATGACAGAGGAAAACGGGAGGAGACGAGAGACGAATGAAAGGAGAGAGAAAAAAGAAATATAAGGAAGGAAATGCCAAAAGAAGGAGGAATGTACAGAATCTGGAGAGAAAGAGAGATGGAGAGAGAGAGAGAGAGAGGAGGACAGGACACAGGGCAAGTGAACGAGCTGAGAGATGGAAAGAATGTATAGAAGACAAAAAAGAGACAGAGGGAAGTAGAAGAGGTTTAAGCCATTGAAAAAAAAAAAAAAAAAAACGGCAACACTAAGGAATGACTAACGGAAAGAGAAAGGAGTGTAGAATGAAAAGAAGAGATGGACCAAAGAGAGAAAAGAATGAAAGATGAGGAGGAATGGACGAGACAGTAATAACTCATGAATCTGTTAAAATTATCCCTCCGTCCCTTTCTCTCTCTCTCTCTCTCTCTTCCTCCCTCTTTCTATGTCGGCAATCCCTCAATCACTCAATCCCTCAATCTCGGCGAGTCACCAGGCAGGCCACCCCAGCGTTTCTTCCAATTTCGTTGTTGCGACATCCAATTTTCCTGCTGCAACATTTTAACCCTTTGACCACTTCTTTTTTCTCTCAACTCCCCTCGTCCCCCCCCCCTCCCCTATTTCACCCAAGTTGATCCACTGTAATAGCCTGTCGCTTGTCTTCTTAACCCTTGACTTGCCCGAGCTTGGCAATTTATTTATTTATTTATTTGGCTTATTTGTTCACTTATTATTTTTATGTATAAATTATTTATTTGTTCATTTATTTTTTATTTATTGCTATTTATTTGTTCATTTATTTTATTGTTTATTTATTTATTTGTTTACTGTATTCTATCTATTTATTATATTCACTTATTTGTTTAATGCATTTATATATTTAACGTAGCTATTTGTTTACTTCCTTATTTATTTGTCAAGCCCTCGATAATATGTTTCTCGATTTGTTTCTTCTTCTTATTTATTTATTTCATTTATTTATTTATTTACCGACCTAGCCATTTGTTTGTTCATTTGTCTCATAACTTCCTCCCGAGCTGACGTCATTGTTTTTCCTAATTCTTATTACTTTTTTGCCTGACATTTTCATTACAAAGTTACAAGAGTTTCTTTCCACCGTCTTCGGGAGTAATTTCGATACCCAACCTTCTCAGATGAGGACATATTATATGTTTAGGAGGGCCCGTGTATATCTCATCTATGTTAAACAACCCTTAACAGTTAAAATGGGATCAAGATAGGCGGAGTGCCGCTGTCCAGGCAAAATTTCCAAATTCCCTAACCCTAACCCAAACTCTAACCCAGAAAAATTGTTTCCACCAAAAACAAATCAGGCACTTAAAGCTGAGATAACCTCACTTGCTTAGAACTGATTGGCTCTATACATAATAAATGGAATAAATTCGCGCTTTGACATTTCTAGGGTTAAATTTGAGCTGATTTAACAAGAAGGGGCTAATCCACTCACTTCAAATGAAGCCGATGACGCCCAGTGGAGATAGAGGTGACGGGTAGGATACCAAAGGGTTTTACTGACACAGCGCGTATTGAATGCCTATTCAAATGGTTGAATCACAGCGGGGGTAGACGTAATATTCACAGCATGGCTCAGAGTAATGGTGTCAGCTCTAACTAAGCGCTGGGTTTAATAGCCATAAACCAGGGACGCGAAAAATGATGACGAATTCGCATAAACGAACGCCGTAGTAAAATTGAGTCACACATTTTGCAAGCACGCGAGACGTCCCACCAAATGGTGTTAACAGGATACTGTTTAAACGTGACCAATTTGAATAAACATTTTATAGTGTTGGGTCAGGCTTTGCAATTAAACGGTCCAATCATTGGGGGATGATAAACTGAGAATCGTGAACTAACCTATTGGATTTCATTGGCAAATTATTTCGTCGGATAGGGTGCAGAACTGTAAACTCCTAAATTATTGAGACCAGCGGCAAATTAACATGAAGAAACACACGACATCCGGTGACAGAAACTGACAGAAAGGTGAAGGTTGTTGCTAATTTTTTCCTTGTTTCATTGTGAAACTTATAACAACATTGTTATCGTTATGTTACATTGTCTGTACACCTTTCAACCTCCTGCTGGTGGTTATCTCGCCCATATACATTGTTTTATTGTTTTGTCT
>JBCAUA010070208.1:0-11045 GCA_038406235.1 Peronia verruculata
CACACACACACACACACACACACACACACACACACACACACACACACACACACACACACACACACACACACATCACTATAACTATCGACTTCTAAACTTTATGCTCTGTTTTTTGCCTTTTGTAGAAAATGTGACTTATCTGGTTTTTTTCCACTGGAGTTTCCAAATACAATTATTACTGTTAAAAGAAGACATTATACATACACTATGAAGTTCTTTTCGAATAGAAGTGATCTTTTACCTTCCTTGCAGTGCTTATTCAACACCTCTTATGTCTGGCAAAGGGAAGAAATAGAGCCTGCGGTCTGGCAAAGGGAAGAAATAGAGCCTCCGGTCAAAACAATAACACATGTTGATTGGACAAGCAATATGCGAAATGATTACTACAAAAATTCGACAAGCGGTAGAGTTGTATATTAAATTCAGTGATAAAAAAAGGTATCGAATTGTACATTCAAATTATAGAAAAAAATAGGATATAATTATTCAGAGGCATGATGTCGAAATACACATGACACAATATTGTTATGTTATTTTTTGACCATGGTTGTGGAAAGCTGAGATAACCACCACTACAGGAGGTTGAAAAGCGTATAAAAAACCATCAGAGGCATGCCATGTACTTCGGGCACTGCTATAACAGCCTTCTATATCCATGAGGCAAAAGAGCGTTGACAGATGACAGTCGTCAACCTTCATCGGAAGCAAAGCATGTGGAAGATGGCATGTGGCAAATAATTTATGACCGATCAGATCTGATTCTATGACAATTTACATCACGCTTTGCTGATCTCTTCATTAACTACGTCACATAGAAAAAAAAAGTCATATGTCTAAACGTTTTTATTTTGATTATTTGTAGTTAATTGTGTGTGTATTTCACATATTATAATTTGCTAGGTGAAATAATGGGCTCTATTAATGTACTATTTATCTAATTATCCTCTTCCTTTTTCTTTCTACTATTTTTTTATTTTTTAGATTTTCTTTTCTACCTCAGTATGAAAAATATATTTGTGCTGCATATAGATTTTGCGTAACTTGATTATAATAATAACAATAACATCAACAACAACAAAGAATGAGGGAAAATTACGACTGCCTTACATCACTTAATTTAATTGACAAGAAACATCATCATGCCCTCTCCCTTCAACCTCATCTAAAACACAAATAACAGAAAGAGAGAGAGAAAAAAAAAAAAATCTTATGCAACCTGTGGTTAAAGCCGAAAACGCACGAAATGGCACTACATCAGAATCTTAATAAGTTTGGAGACAATGTTTGGAAATTCATGGATGTTTACGATGTATTTGTTTGCGCCCTTATCGAGGTCAGTTCACAGTGGTGTACGCCTGCGAATCTGTCTAAGAAAGAGGTGAGAGATCATTGTTTCTGTTTCTCATAAGGCTTACAACTCATATGTTTATGTTTTGAGAGGATGAAGTGTTAGGAAAAAAAAACGATATTGATATGATTATCCGAGGACAATGAATCCTGTGTATTATTTTTGAAAAAAAAAAAAAAAAGTAGAAAGGAAAAAAGAAACGTGCCGAGAGAAAGCATTGCAGACCTGAAAACAACAACAACAAACAAACAAACGTGAAAGTTATTACTTTTGATATCTCTATCGTTTCTTTTGAAATGAAGACGAAGTATCGCAACTTTGCAATAAATGAAAATAGTCAGGAAAAATTAGACCAAAGAACAGCCTGAACATGCTGACTCTCTGCAGCATGAAGTATGACGTCCCTTTTGGCACTGTGCGTCAAAGTGCGAGCAAAAAATTGTACACAGCTCTGGGCTATTGTTCTTTTAACTTTGTACCCCAGGAGAAGTGGAGGGATGGGGTGGGGTGATTAGACAATTTAAAAAGGGTGGTTAAATTACATATACAGATTTTAAAGAAAGAGAAAGAGAGAGAGAGAGAGAGAGAGAAAGAGAGAGAGAGAGAGAGGGAGAGAGTTGACACAAGCAGCAAATAGTTTTCGTTGAGTGACGATAAACTAAATTAGCCAAAATATCTGCTTCAAAGTGCACACACACTTTTTGTGGCAGGGCAATGCTCTCTTCTCCTATACAGTTAAGTTATATTGGTATTAAAAAGAAAAAGTCTTCCACAAATGCCGAAGATTCTTTACTAGTGCTTATACAAATAGCATGACATTTTTTATCCCCTTTTCCTTCTTTCTCAGTGCATTTCCAGTTCATATTGTATGTCGTTGGCAGGGATTCGTGTAACGAAAGGAATATTTTCATTAGGATTTTTCTCAGAACATCAAATTCACTGGTATTACATTGACTCCCACCACGTTCCCATCTAATTCTAACCATTACATTCGGGACAATTCACCTCGATTTCTTTATGGGTTTATTTATCCTGCTCTAAATCTCTGATTCTCCCCCATAGGCTTATCCCTATAACCCATACGTAATAGACGTCTGTCTATGCCTCTCCCACTGAAACGAGTGCATGTCTTTCACATGTTAGCCCACTCTCTCACGCCCCCGTCTCATGGCCTGTTACATTCACACGTTCCAATGATTGCTCCTACATTGCAGCAACAGCCTTTTGGATTGAGTAAGTGTTACTCCTTCATGTCTACCATACTTCTTACGGCCTTGCTCTTCTATCGTGTCTTAATGTGATTTTTTTCCCCTCTTCATCTACATCACTCTCTAAGGAATAGGTTGTTTTTTCCTCTCTCCCCAGCCTCCTTCTTTCGTGTTTTCTATTATATCTCCTTTCTCATCCCTCTTCATTCTCTCTTTGGCTTTCTCACTTACTTCTGTGTTTCTCCTTACGTGTGAGAAGGTCTTTGTCACCCGCCCCACTCCCTTGCCACTCTTTCTCTGTCTGTTTCTCTTTTTCTCTTATCGTTCAGTTCTCTTCTTCAGTAGAATCCGTTGTTTCCCTCTCTCCTCCCCACTACCTATACATTCTCTAATCTTCCTGTCTCCCCCCCCCCCTCCTCCTTTTTTTTCCGTGTCTACAGAACATAATAATAAAATAAAATGAATGTATTTCAGTCTCTACGTTTCATAATTGCCATCTCACCACTTTTCTCCTCGGCGCCTCTACATACATTTTCTCTCCCTGTCTGGTGGCCTCGTTCTCCTTCTGAACCCGTCATCGTCAACTCGTTAGGTCTTTTCAATTATTGCATTAACTTTCACTTTGGTATAGCAGATCCTGTGCTGTACATTACTTTAGGAATGTACGTATAGCTCTTATCAGAATCTTGAGACCACGAATACAAAGAACATCAACAATAATAATGAAGACAATAAAAGCAGACAATAACAAAGGAACAAAACAACAACAACAAAAAACAAACAAACAAACAATAAAACAATAACAAAGGAACAAAAAAAAAAAAAAAACGATTGTCAGAGAAGCATACAACAAAGCACCACCATTACAGCATCAGCAATTTTGTGGTTTCGTTACGTATGTAAAACACTGGGAAACAAGCATTAATATAAAATCATAGCAGCGGCAGTATCAGCATCTTCAGCATTAACCACAACACCAATAACATAATGCAGCAACGGCAAGTCTGATATGTTCACTATTCCCGTAAATAAACTGAGAGAGGTAATAGTATTATGATAAAAACATTATTACTACTAACAGCAATAACGCCAAGAACAATAACAACAACAATAACAACAGCTGGATGCGAGAGGCAGTGAATAGCCAATCTCACCGAGTGGTTTCCAGTTCAATGGCTCGCATTGCCGTCTGAGTTCAAAATACTTCCATTAAGAAAGTTCTGAAAACACTGAATGCTCAGAGTATATGTACTTCGATCATTAGAATTTTTCTTGTCTCTGTCATTCAGTGGTTGATGTCTTTGTTATGCTAGCTCACATTTGCAGGTGAATGTCCTCTGCTGTTTTGGCGACAACCTACATTATTCTCTCAAGTGCTCTTATCTTTCTACGTCCTCAGCTACCACCTGCATATCGGCCTGCCTGTTTGAGTATTTGAACCAATCTAATCACCTATTTAATCGATTGTCTATCTGCGATCTGTACCATGCCATCTAACTACATACTTACTCACACAACTACTGACCGACTAAACTGCCTAATTATCTGCCTACATATATATTTTCTTATCTGCCCACTACTTACCACCAAGGCTACATATACACTTACCTCCATAACTAACTGCCAGCCACCCATCCATCTATATCCCTATTTACATTTTCCACTTGCCTGCCTGTCCATCCCTTTGTCTGCTGGCCACTGTGCCCGTTCGTCTCTATGGTCAGCCTCTGTCTCTGTCTTGTGTGTCTAGCAATCTCTCCATTTATATAAACAATGGTCGAATCCTTGGAATTTCTCAACCTTCTTCATTTTATACCAAATGACCACCATATTTGTACTTTTACAGATACTGACCGTCTCTACTCCTTTTCCCCCTTTATTTCAGGCTAAACAAACAACAACAGCAACAACAAACAAAACGGGTAACACAGACCAGGTGGATTTTGTAGACCAGCTCTTCCATGTCAGGTGAACTTCATGCTATCATTTCCAGGAGCTTCATCCAGCAGGAAACTGAAGCAAGGGCCTGATTTCCTCAGTTCCAGTTATCTCATTGCAGAATGTTATGTTTCATGAAAAAACAGACTTTTCAAAACACGATCAAAGCGTGGACTTGAGCGTTTGTACAAGGCTGTGGATTTCTAAAATTAGGCCTTAACCATCGGACACTTCGGGGCATTTTGTTCAAAAGCCATTGTAGGAATCTCCTATAAAACTTCGTTACATTACTTATTGAAATTGTGACCTACAAAATATTATAAAACAAAATATATAAATATACAATCTGACAATTGCTCAGCTTTTGTTCTTTGGAATTACGGATATACAATGGATTTACCATAGAGCTTGAGATCCCTGATTGCTCCAAATCCAGACAACTGACACCGTGCAAACAGCTAACATCATGTATGGTCTATTACTGCAGTCAGCGGCCGATCATCTAAAGTCCAAATATGGGGAAGAGATGTGGGAGAAGATACGCAAAGAAGCCAATATCAGCATGAACGGATTTGCCACCCACAATATATACAGTGAGACTCTCATGGTCGATATGGCCAACGCTGCAGCCAAGGTAGGCTATCATTAAGTCATTAATCATCATAGTAAGATTCGTGTAATTAAGTGTGTTATTCAACAATATACCAGCTATTTCAGGCATCGCCTTGTTAGACATGCCAATGTACTTAGATGTCTGCTTCTAGGCATTTCTTCATGTAAGCCTACCCCACTGGCAATAAATTCGAGATTTATGCCTGGTCAACTCAACATAGATTCCTTATGTTGGCATTTAGTGGACAATCTGTTTTTTCATCCTAATTAACAAAATATCGCCAGACCTTGTTCCTGTCGGCCTGGGGAAGGGAAAAATGGGAGGGGTGAGGGTGGGTGGGTGGGTGGGGGAAAAGTAGGTCAAGAATCCTCACAAATTTAACCACCTGACCCCCCTGTCCACTGGTAGACAGGTGACAAAATACAATTTTATTTTTATTTGAATTTGGCATTCCTAGGTTCGTCGCAAACAGCTGAAATAAAGAATATATTAATGATTGATTGTCATGAGCATGGCAATGGCTTCAGTTATACTGATACTCATGCCATATCTGTGAGAAAATATGTTTATTCATTCCAAAGCCACAGTTCACAATTTAAGAGCATATTATAAAAAGCTAGTAATTGATCGTATACAAGATCATGTACAAGCGGTGACTTGTCAGACAATCATCGGAACCTTAGAAAAATAATCGGATGGGACAGGAAAAAACAGGGCATAACAGGAAAGGGAAGGATAGGATAGGATAGGATAGGATAGGATAGGATAGGATAGGATAGGATAGGACCTATAGAATAGGCTGGGATCAGATAGGGCAGGTTATGATAGGACAGAATTAGGATCGGATAGGGTCCTTAACCCTCAACAGCAGAGAAATCTCTACATTGTTTTCCACCTCTCAGTTGAAGAGATGCCTGTTACTTGGTCCGTTATCAGTTTCACCAGGGAGTTTATATTTTGAAACTCAATAATTTGTTTTTCTAATTATTATTTTTTTAGTGCATGTGAACTCTATCATGTAAAATAAATTGTATGCTGAGAGGTATTTTTTTTCTAAATAATACAAAGAAGGTCCTTTTATCATCAATCCATCCATCCAGTTCACTCATCCGACCATCCATCCATCCACCCATTCGTCCATCCATCCATCCATCCATCCATCCATCCATCCATCCATCCATCCATCCATCCATCCATCCATCCATCATTTGTGCTTTCATAGGTTGTTTCTGAAACATTTCTAAAACTATTCTTCGAACACACTGAAAACATACTGTCACTTTATGGGTAATTTATTGCAAACAACTGAATAAAAGATGCAACAGCGACAGTCTAATAGTAAAGGGAAAAAACAAAAATCTGGGCTTTTGTTGAAAATGTATCGTTCCTTACACAGAATATATCTGTTGTCCACTGTGCCTGTGTTGGTAAGTGTGTATGTGTGTCGTTTTATAGATGTATTCTGTCGCCTTACGCAAAGATCCAATGGCAGACAAATAAACAATAAACAGACAATAACGGAAGCGGCTTGAGACACACTGGCACACCCAGCCCAATGCGGAAGCCTACGGAGCATTAAATGGCACGGGCGTGCGATCAGCGGACAAACTCATGGCTATCACGCGACGCAGTGCACGCCCAAGGGAGTCCAGCACATAATATTATGTGCGCTTTCTACCGGAAGTTAACGAGGTCTGACATATTGCCAAAAATAGCCTTTAGGTCGTGACGATCTGTTCTGACCTGCAAAAACATGAACATTTCTTGTGTTGTTCTTACCTGTAAGTGGTCTGCGCAACTCGTTACGTTTAACCCTTTTCTTCCAAAGATGTAAAATATTGAACACACCCATTCCTCTCTGCACATCGTATCTACAAGTTGTACTGTGTAGGAAGTTGTTAATATTTGTCTTCTTTTTTTCTGCAGTGTGGTGTTCTTCATCATGACTGCCAACATTGTCTTCATTTTCTGGAAATGCCTCAAAATGTCAGATATGAACTGTTAACCAGTAGCTGACTTAATGCATGGAAATAACAGCAAAACAAACAAAACAAAAGAACAAACAAACAAACAAACAAAAACCAACAAAAAAACAACAAAAAAACAAAACAAAAAACAAAACAAAAACAAAAAGTAACAAGCTGGAGAATTGATAGAGTTAAAATTGGAATAACTGAAAAAATGGACTGGTCAAATTTGTAACATTGCTGATTCTTCTTCAAGGTATTATCATCATCATCAACATTATCACCATCTGAAGAAGAGTCAAGCTGACTTGAAAATTTGGCAAATAATCAACATCAATATCAAGTTCCTTATATGTTATTTGCTTTTTTGAAACTGTTTAATTAGTTGCAGTTAGACAGTATTCTTCTTTTTATAACATCTTTACCATCATCATGATCATTTTATAAAATATAATAAAACTGTATGATCATCGTTATCATTCTGCCAAAACGGGCTTAAAAATTTGACATTCAATCAATTTTATAAATTTCCAACCTAATAATTCTCCAGATTTCTTATTCTGCGTATTTTTACTAAACTTTCTTAGCTACCGGTTTGTTTGTTTGTTTGTTTGTTTGTTTGTTTGTGTAGGGGTTTAACGACACATCAGCACGATTACGGCTATACTATATCAAACACGGTAAGATACGTTTACACGTCAAAAAGAAGAAAGGAGAGAAAGCGGGAGAGAAAACAGGAACAAGGAAAGAGTGAAGAGACATCTCCCCGGAATGTTGAGGATGGCACTCCATGGGAGACACCCCAACGATGGCTGGCTTGGACCGCCTGCAGGTGGGAGCAGAAAACCAGAAATGTCTTAAAATTTAAGGCTGTCTGTCCACCGGCAACTAACTTAAAACACTAAAAGAAACTAAAATATATCTACGGATATATCAGAAATGGAATAACGTGATGCTATTGGCCAACTGTTCTAACCTTTTGATTCCTTATAGGAACAACAAAGAAAAAAATCATCATCATCATTTTAATAAAGGTCATCATTTTATAAAATACGAGTATAATAAAACCGTCTGACCAGCAACAAACAATCCAAGAGAAGCTAATAACATAATAAATAAACAACTCGATCATGATGAAAATACTCTGCCAAATTTTGGAATCCGCTTGGCTCTTCGTCGGGGCAATAATTAAAAAAAAAAGGTCGTCATTATCATCGACCTTTCCTCTACTGTGTGCTTGGTTATCTTTCAATATCTAGGACTTGAATGCAGCTCTGCCATGTTAGAGCTATGTTCGTTCATTTCATCTAGTTATTTCCTCCTTCTCTACCTTGTGTAGAGAGTCAAATTGATGGGTTCATGTCGAGGACATGCACGTGTGGGTGAGGTGGCTCACTGCTCACCCAAACTTTGCTCTACACGCGATGCGTGACGTGACATACAAAATGAGCCGTTCCACTTGGCTAGATTGAAAACCAGGTCTACACTCAACTGTAACAGTCATGCGACATGGCTGATACTCAAATCATCGTGAATGGATCGGAACCGGTATAATCTTACTTTAAAAAAGTAATAATAATAATAATAATTAAAAGCAAACAAAGATTACCAATAACGACAGCAACAACCATAATTAGAACAGGACAGCAACATCGACAATAATTAACGAACAAACAAATCCCTCAAAAGAAGAAACAATGAGTGTGTGTGTGTGTGTGTTTGTGTGTGTGTGTGTGTGTGTGTGTGTGTGAGAGAGAGAGAGAGTTAGAGAGAGAGAGCAATTAAAAAAAAAAAAAGAGAGAAACCGAACAACACTGCATTATATAGGAAAACAAAATAAAATCCTTGTCTGCCACCTATCGGATTCGGACGGTGGTAAATGAACTTCACAATTATCAGTTTATTTCCATTGATGCTAATCATAATAATATTTGCATTTAAAGGTTTCTTTCGAATAGAGCATTGAGGTTTTTATTTATTTATTTAAAAGATCGTAATCTGTGGAATTTGTATTTATTACACTAAAAATAAGCCCTCCCTTCCTGCTCGTACTCCATCAACCTATGTCGCTGTTGAAGTTTTTTTTTATTCGAGTCTCTTGTTGGTTGCCTTCACAGCTGTTTATTTACAATTGCCTTTTATTGCCAAAGAAAACAAAATTATTTTACCGCATTAAAGGTCGAGAATACTCATTACCATCTTTATGTTGCATGTAGGGCAAAAAGGAAAATTAAAATCCAGAAGTATCACGGGGTTCTGTCTTCTGTCCCGCTTTCTTTCCTCTCTTTTTCCTGACGTGTAAACCTATAGCCGTGATCGTGCTGATGTGCCGTTAAATCCCAACACAAACAAACAAACAATCACAGGGCTGATCTGGGGAAACACTCATTCTTCTTCTCTAACGTGGCGTGTTAGCTCAGTGGTTTGTGCTGCGGCCTTTGGAAGCAGAAGTCAGTGGTTCGAATCGCAAAGGTAGCATGCTGTATCCTTAGGAAAGATACTTAACACACAATTTTCCTCAGCCCACCCATCTGTAAAACGGGTACCTGATGTATATCAGGGGAAGTACAGTGGCGCTGACTGCGGCGACGCGGTCTGAAATGGCCAAGACAATTTCCCCTCTTGGGGGATCAAGGGGTGGTACTTTTAACTTTGAAAAAAAAATAAAAAACTTTTTAACTGTCTTCTTTTCGAGGTGGCTAATAGCGTGCTTAGTACAGCCAAGGTACTTATCTTATATCACCCTACGTCTAAACTGCTCCATTAAAAAAAAAAATACTAACCGATCTATTGTCATCGGACTTACGTTCATGGACAAAACCATCTGCAGGTGTCTGAATGAAAGAGATGAGAACGTAAAGTAATCGTTTAACAATTCTTATTTTTCTGCTGACCCTTGCAGCTATCATTTTGTCCATTACGAGAACCCCTGGCCCTCTTTCCCCTTAAGTTGATTCATTATCATGGACACCAAAAAGTCATAAAAGCCGGCTTGTTGACGTTATGCTACACCAGACTTTCATCATCACTCAGTCTGTTCTCTCCCCACCGCTCCACTCTGCTCCACTCCAGTCAACCACAACAACTACAACAGCAAAGACTAATGAGAGCAGTCCCTGATACCATCTTCACGCTGTTCAAGGTCGGAAATGGAAGCTGCGGAGACTGGCAGGAAATGTTAATGACAGGAGCGCCAGGGTCACACTCGAAATCTGTTTTACCTCTGTAGAGGTCGTGTCAAAGGCGCGATTGGGTCAGAATCGTTCATCATACTTTGCGTTTGAAGAACATAAAATATACTACTACCCGGTAGTAAGAAAGTTATACATCTATTGTACTTGGGTCTAATGCATATAGTAAGAAAGTTGTATTGCCTTTAGATCTAGTACTGTCATTTTTGGAAGATGAGGGCACATCTTTATAGGAACACTGCGGCAGCAAACAATTTCTACTGACACCATTAAAAGTAATGGAACGAGCTTGAACGTTGTTTTTTCTTTCTTTTCCCTTTTTTTTCTTGTCATTTTTAAGTGTTTTGTCATCAATCCGACTAACAAAATATATAGAAAACTCGAACTCTGTTGTCCACCAACTAAAATAAAATTTAAAAAAATAACCCACTGAGATGTATAGGGGTGTGTCTTCATACACAGTCGCTCAAGATGTATTTACCAAAACGAAGCCACATGCCATTCTGAGCTTTTTATGCCAGGTTGGTCTGTACAACAAATTTTAACATCTCGTCATGATTAACATCTAACAAGCATGCGACTATCCCCATCTCCTTGCTCCTGTCTTTTGTCCCTCTCCCTTCTCTCCCGTTCTTGACGTGTAAAAACGTATCTTACCGTGTCTGACACAATATAGCCGCAATCGTGCTGATGTATCGTTAAACCCCAAAACAACAACAACAACAACAACAACAACAACAACAACAACAACAACAACAACAACAACAACAACAACAACAA
>JBCAUA010070219.1:0-11044 GCA_038406235.1 Peronia verruculata
TTTTTTTTTTTTACTGTTTTTCTCTAATTTCCGACTATGATACCAAAATATTTTTTTTTTTTTTTTTCAGATTAAAAAAAAGGTTAAATTGACGTTTTGTGAAAAAGAAAAATTTACTATCTTAGTTGGAAAAAGACCAAAAAGAGCTGTATATCTTCGTTGCCTGGGGCGACTCTCGACTCATTTGCACACACCCTTGTACTTGTATTGACTTGTTGCTTCAATTCGGTGATCAGATTTGTATTTTTGGACTATACTGTTTGGTTTGTGACATTATAGGAGAAGCCATTAATGTATGTTGATACCAGTATATAACAAATGTACCTACTGTGATTTCTCTAATATTTATACTGTTGTACATGTGTCACTATATGCAGTGGAACCTCATGGACACCAGGGACATTCAGATGTCAGAAATGACAAAATTTCAAGTATTACTAGTAAAAAAACCCAATCTATGATCATTGAATGAAGAATTTTATGTTGGATGACAACTTAGGTCAATTTTCCTTTAAAGTTTCCCAGTCAGTGATTTACCTGAGTAGAAATCAGGCTGATTGTAGGCTCGGGGCTGCAATTCACCACACTGTCCTTCTCCTCCCATTCCCATTCTATCATTGTATAAACAATGGATCAAACTCCATCGCAAGTTTATTTTTCAATCAGTATCACCTTTTTAGAACAATGTCACATATAATAGGCTTTTTTCCAGTTAAAGTAAGTAGAAACACAGATTCTCATGCAAGGATTTTCGCCAAGTTTCAAATGGATCTGTCCAGTACTGCTTAAGATAAACCTTTCAGGATTAAGTCAACAAATTTATTTCAAGCAAGGTTTATCTTAACCATTTTCAAGAGAAAAAAACTCTCACATAAGAAGAATAAGAGGTGGATAATATATACAGTTCACCGTGAAAACAAAACTCATTTTCCACTGTATATAAGTAAGTGGCTGTCAGTGAGTTGTCCACTTTCAATAATAAATGCCATTGTTTTCTCTTCCAACAAAGATCACCATGTGACAGTTGTAGCATTGTGCATAAACTTTGTGTCACTGGTGAGCCAGCCATACTATATGTATTTATGTCTGTCTGTCTGTCGGTCCATTGCTCCACCTGCTCATGTGATTCTTTGAGCATTTCTCTCCTCACTGGAACTGACTGTCATTTTTACAGTTGTGAAATAAAAGTTGTGGGTAGAGACAAGAGCCTGACTTGTCTGTTGTCTTTGGTGTGGTCTGAACTTGTTTCCTGAAGGAACTAGGAGTGGTGCTGTGTGAACCACTGAGTGATTGTGTGGTGCCTGGACTGTAGTGATGTTTGATGGCATGTGTGTGTGAAAATGATTTGTTAGAACTACAGTTGGATGTGTGGATGGTTTTAGTGCTGTTGGATGTGTGGGTGGTTGTACATGTAGTGGTGTTGGATGTGTGGATGGTTGTAGTGGTGTTGGATGTGTGGGTGGTTGTACATGTAGTGGTGTTGGATGTGTGGATGATTGTAGTGATGTTGGATGTGTGGAGGGTTGTAGTGATGTTGACTGTGTGGATAGCTGTAGTGATGTTGGATGGTTGGAGTGATGTTGAATGTGTGGATGGTTGTGGTGATGTTGGATGTGTGGATAGCTGTAGTGATATTGGATGTGTGGATGGTTGTAGTGATGTGAGAGATATAAGTGTGATGATGGATCTTTTAAGTGGTTGTGGTGAAATGGGGAGGGGGGAGGGGAATACACGAGCATATCCTTCATGTTGCAGGCAACCCATTCAAGCCAGTTTGAGTCCTTTGTGTTCAGGGAAGATATGATATAAACAGGAGTTTTTACCTGGGATCTTGGCAATTTTTTTTTCTGCACTTTTATTGGTCATTTAGACTCTAGATGGTGTCACAGTACACATTTTAGGTTCAACTTGAAAGGGGGGGGGGGACCTCTAAATTCCCAAATTTCTGACTTATGTGATGATGCGGAATGCTTGCGACACCAACATGTCAATAACTTTCAACAACCAACTGAAGAGGGAGCAGAGCAGAACAGCTTTCGTATCAAACGTTTATTGTCTCAGTGTGAGGAAAGCAAGACAGAAAATACAACAATATCATAACATAACAATAATATAACAACATTCTGTGTCAATACAAGGTCACAGTGCTCTTGGCAATTAAAGAGTTAACAGTTATGATAAAATCTCAGCTGGACGATTGGTCAACTCAAGGTAGTGGGGGGAGGGAATGTACAAAAAAGAAGAAGAGACATGTTAAAATACTCCAGGAAGATAAGCTGGCCAGCCACAGTTGAACCCACTTGAGAGATCTTCAGTTGAGTTGGTTTGCATTGATGACAGACAGGCCATGGACATGCCTGTCTGTCTGGCCGGTTATCTGTCTACCTGTCTGGCTGGAGGTCTTGACACCCTCCTCTTTGCCTGTCTGTCTGTCTGTGTCTGCCCATCTGCCTGTCTCTCCATCTGTCTGCCTGTCTGCCAGAGTCTCTCCGTGAGATCAGACCATAGCCAGATGTAAAGCATACAGACATGTGCACGTAGAACAACCAGGCTGCAGTCGGTGTTTGCTGAGTGACATTTCACTACTGTGGTCTAACAAGAAGATTGTGGAGGGGGGGGGGGGCATCAGTGAAGTGACCAGTCCCTCACAGTCAGCTGGTCAGACAGCTCTTGGCTTGAGAACAGGACTGGACTTCCCAGGTTGGACATTTCAGGCCTCTGAGATTTTGCATAGAATTTTGTAAGACAACATTCTGGTGGGGTCAGAGTTCAACAATGTCCAGAAGTGTAAGACTTCAACTCCATGTATGCAGTTTACTTGTTTGTGGACACAAATCTGGCTATGTTTGTCCTGAGAATGTATGCAAGTTAGTGTGTCCAGTCCAGGCACCGAGCCTGATACAAATTCTCATTTTCCCTGAGCTGACCGTGGAACCTGTACATGCTGGACTGGATGTGCAGTGATCGGTACAGGAAGAGATGGATTGACCAGAGATACAGGAAGGGGGGGGGGGGTGATTGCACTTGGTGTTGGAAACAACAGTTGTTAATATTGGCATGCATATATATATATATGGATAAGTAAGAGTAGGTTGGGGGGTGGGGGCTGTCATGGAGTTTAGGGTAGAAAAACTGAACATGTACATTGAGCAACAGAAATCTTGGTAAGTAAAGCTCTGGGTTGTAGAGTATCGCTATAAAGCACGAGTGTCGCAGTCCTAACCGCACACTTACTCCTAACAGCACAGCAATTTATACACAATGAATTCTCCCTTAATTTGTCCATTGCAATTTGACACAGATTCCTCTTCTTGCTTTCATTCACTCACACTAATCACAGCTCCAGTTTCTTGGGTCCTTAGATATTGTGCTACTGTGTATGGCTGGAAATGGAAAGGCAAGAAGTTGAATGAATGAATATTTATGAGGGAATGAAACTGAGTGGGGGAGGAGTGTGAGGATTGGGGAAATCCTTTCGCACACAGCCACACTCAGGTGCAAGGTCGACAACAAAAAATGCCGACCGGGAGAGATCATTATTCATACAAAACAACAGAAATACAAATACACCAAATAAGTAATAACTTTTTTAACAATACCCAGAACCAGTACGTAAGCTTCTTATATTTACTAGTAATGAGCAAAAATAGTACGAAATTCAAATAGAATGAAAAAAAAACAAGAGTTTTGAAGAGTACTGTGTGGTTAAAGCTAAGTGTGCTGTTAGGGCGCGAACATGCGTGCTCAACCACACCTATTCTGACCCACTCACTTACTCACTCACTCACTCACACACACACACACACATACACACACAATAATCATGACAAAAATTCTGATTCCGAATGTGATCCCATAGTGGTGTGGTGGCCACAGAGCTGGTCAGTTTTCCAGGGAATATTTTGTACGATGGCCCAATAAAATCAACAATTCTTCATGGCAAAAGTCAGGGTCACACTGGTGGACCACATGGTCCCTCAACAGATAAAACACCAAGATTCCACATCATCAACTTCTTTCAACAATTTCTTCCATATTATGACTAAAATAGCTGGTAAAATTCTCCAGAAACGAAATCACCATTTTGCCTGTGATCTTGAGAAAGCCGCCCCTCGTAAGTTCTTGATCAGAATGAGTTCAAGGTCAGCGTGTGCCACTCACACCTCTGTGCCATCATCTCCTGGTACCTGGTACTTGTGAGAGAGGAGAGCCAGAATCTGCTCCAGTTTGTCTGCCCGTTCCCCCCGCCTCGCCCCCCAACCCTTCTCACCCCACAGTAGCAACAAGTGAAACTCGGGGCACAAAACCTGACCTAGTTCTCGGTCAGAGTTCAAGGTCTCCAGGATGGCCTTGCCAGTGACATGGTACAGACTGCCCTGTGAGGCGATGACCCGTGCTGTGTCCAGGTGTGTGTATAACACATCAATGGCAGCACCGATGGGGTCAAGGCCCTGCTCCCAATAGTACTGGTGTAGTACTGAGTCCACGCCGCGCTCCAGTAGCTGGCAGACTGGGGTGACGTGGGGTACACAAACATTGTTCAAGGGCAGATCACTGGTGCCATCATTGAGTGACTTGAAGGCAGGGCGGAGTTTTGTGTCGAAGAGGTAGGCACTGGCTGTGTGGTTCTGGCGCAGGATAAGCCAAGTGTCAGACAGACGGACAAACTGTGACCCTGTCAGTGCAGACATGACGGCAGTAAAACTGTACAGATTGCCACAGGTCATTTTCAGCTCTGAGCACGTCTGGATCCACAGGCTCAAAATTCTGGCCCGCTCGTTGACTGTCTGACTGGTCAGCAGCGTCACCATGGTGAACAGACGTAAACATTCCCAGCGTTCTATTGTGTCCTGCCGCAGTTGTTTCCCTTGAGGTAATGTCATCAGTTCCAAGCCAGAAGTGACACCTAAACCCAAATCTTTGTTGACAGTAACTGTTAAAAGTTCAAGGTCGTAGTTGGTGATGTGCAGCGCGATGGCTTTGGGAGATTTGGTCAGCAGCAGAGCTTTGATGTTTAGTAGGACTGAGGGATCCAACGCCTTGTGACCTTTCGGTAATAGGTCAGCCCTGAAAATCTCTGGGGTAATGGCACTGCGGTAGACACTGGGTGGCTTGGTCAATGTCCTTGACTTCATGTACTCCACATCCTGGAAACCCATCACATCCGGGTCATCCATGAGGTGTTCCTGGGGTACATCATAGTCGTGCTCACCCTCGGCTGTCCTCATGAGAGAGTCAGAGGGAAATCTGAGCCGCTGAGTTTTTGCCCGGGACCTGTTGGGTAAAGTCATGTAGCCTCTGTCCAAAACATTGCCAAAATTGTTGTCATAGTCGTCGTCATCATCATCCGCGGGTTTGGACAGCTGGAATGACCGACTGCGGGCCACAATCTGGTAGGTTGGAGATGGCGGTGGTTGGTATGGGTCTGGCGGGAATGGACTAGAGGTATTACTTTGTGCCAGGATCACACGAGAGTTCAAGTTTGGTCTGTCTACATTCCTGGCACCAGCCAATGGCGAGCTGGGTCTGTGCGGAGTTTGAGCCTCACTTGGAGAGAAAATTTTCTCTCTGTTTACTCTCTGAGCTTTGCGGCCTTTCTGGGGCTGAGATGGTGAGGAAGAAGGTGAAGGTCGTTGTTTAGTTGTGTGCTGAAATTTGGGCTGTGAGTGCTGGCCAGCCTGGAGCCAGCTGGGTTCTTCCTTGACCTGCATATAGTCCGAATAGTCGCGGTCGTCATCCTCCACTTGGATTTTGCGCACAATTACTGTAGGTTTCTGTCTGTACTTGACCGAGGGGATCCGACTTGGCTTGGGTGGCGGTGGCTGGGACAGATCATTCTCAGAGCTGGCATTGACCAGTTTTCTTCTGCCCACCGTGCCAAACTTTAGGAGGTTCGAGCTCTTGTCACTCACATCAGGGTCGGGGCCCAATGCTGGTGCGCTGCCAGAACGCACATGAGCTATCACTGGCCGGGGGGCCACCTCCTCTAGGGGTTGAGAGGGGAAAAAGCCACCAGGGGGCGTGATGTTGATGATTGGCAGACTGTCACATCTGTCTAGAGAAGATGACCGGCTCTCTCGTTTCCTATGGCCATGCTGACCGCTCGTGTTGTTGTTGGCATCATCTGAGTGGTCAGTAACATTGAGAATGGGCTGGCTGCCGGTCCAGGCCGCTTTCCTCCGGTTCATTTCTGGGCTGCCAGTGGGCGTGGCAAAAGGGCTGGCCTTGGGACTATGACTGGGCGTGCCGTAGACTCCGGAGGCGAAGGCACTGAGAGCTCCGTACTTGGTGTCGTAGTAACTGAGTGGCATGGAGCGGCCCACTGGTTGATGTAGTACAGCACCAGAAACAGCAGTGACAGGTTTGCTACGCTGCTGGTAACTGGCAATCAGCTGCTGGATGGTCGGGAAAGAATCTTCCTCAAACTGGTAGTGGACAGTGGGCAGTGCTCCAACTGGACAATCATTGACAATAGAGTTAATCATAAAATTCAAGGGCGTGCCTTTCCATTTACAAGTGAGTACAAAGTCGCCGGGTTTGGAGATGCTATCCCGCACCAGGAAGTCACCATTATTGGTCACCAAGGACTCGGCATGTTGCCGTGAGATCTTGCCATGATACCAGGGCCGACTACGCAACTCGAAGGGATCACCAGCAAGTTCCTTCTGTAGGTCCGCCTGTAACTTCTCAGGGGAGGCAATCACATGTGGAAAGTCGGGCAAGGTTGTGGTGGGAGAGTTTGGGGCCCTGGCAGAGAGAAGAGAGAAAGTGAGTTTATTCCATTCTCATGTGCACGTACAGCTAATTTACACTGCCACTAATACTGTCCAGTCGTCACAGATATTGATTGCTGGCTCAGAAAATGTCACCCAAACATAACTCACATTCGTACTAATAGTAATAAAACTTTAAAATGAAACAGAGATGAGTTTTTTTTTTTTTTTGGTAGATGATAGGTGGACCCCGGGTGACGCACTGTTCATTTTTCTTTACCTTCTCGGTTGTCGTAGAGACCAAGAACAACCCCTCTGGCTCAACCTGCTGGGACCCTCGACCAGCGCAAGTCCACCCTAACGCTAACATGTAGGTCCGACGAGCGGGGTGACGGTCCACCCTAACGCTAACATTTAGGTCCGACGAGCTAATTATAGATGGTGTGCATTGATCATTGATGATGAATAATTACAGATGATATATATTATATATATATATACATATATATTAGGGTCCACCTATCCACTTTTTTTTTTTTATCCCATAAAGATTCAGAAAGATGTGTTAGAGCACAGATTGATCCAGATCTCGAGTACAAAATTACTGAAGAAGAGTGTGTACTCTAGGGAGGGGGGATGGAGGCAAGGGGGGAGGGCAGCTGTGCATGCATCTTTAGTGATGCAAAGAAAGCAATGTCTGGTTTTGTATCTATATAGTGGTATTGGTATTAGTACACATATACAGTGACTCTTCAAATAAGTACAGTATAGTAAATGTATGCTCTGTGTTAAGTTTTATTTCAAATGTAGCCTACCCCGGAAGCCTTTTTTTTTTTTTTTCCATATTTTGGAAAATCAGCTTGGGTTTCGACAAGAAAAATAGTCACCTGATAACATGCTCAACCTGAGAACATGACGTTTCGAGTTTGGTCCCAAGGGTGGACATGTTATCAGGGTTCCACTGTATAGTGGAGAGAAATCAACTTGCTTAAAGTAAACTCTCGGTTAAAGTCAGCCTGTTCGAGCAGTCCCATTTTTTCTCTATCTATGTTTCATTAGTCTTATTTCTGATAATGTCAACACCTTCCGAGGTGAATTCACTTAAAGTCAAGTCCAAATGACCCACGCCGGCCCACTGCAGCCATAAATTATGAGGACAAAGAAGAAAAAAAGACAGACAGAGAGAGATTGAGAGATGCCATATTGCCTGTAGGTCTGTCACTGTATTGAGAAGATGCTTGTCTCTATTCACCTGTCTTTCATTGGTGGGAATACACAAACACATACACACAGCAGTTTCCACACAGGGTTTTCCTTGCCTTTGCATACGTTAGTGAGCCCGCGAACACATGCGCACAAAGAGAGGGCAGACATTGTGTCCGATTTCAGTCACATCTTCAGATCACCTTCATTCCTACTCTTAGTCATTTTACACTTGCATGACTAGATGTAGATCAGGTGAGCCTAGTTTTAGGTCGCTAGTTTTACTCTGCGATCAGAATGTGTGAGAAAAAGTGTACGACAATCTCAATCTGGATACAAAGTTGAAACTACTACTAGCTTGGTGTTACAGGGGGAAGCTCTGCTGGAATTTATTTTTTTAAATCAGGGATAAGGGCATAACCCAGTAAATTTTATATACAGTGAAATATGGATGAGTCGATGCTGATGGGGGAGGAATATAAGATTGACTCAGCCGTACATCACTAAAGACTACAAAACTAAAAGTAGGCACTACTTATTTTGGAATGATTCATTGTCAGGCATTGTAATGGTCACTTCTTTGATTGAGCATCAGTGAGATCGACCTAGCTTTTGGTTGAATTTTAGCATAATACATCTACATTCATTATTATCGACACCCATTGTCTTGGGCCATATAAGTTTCACAGTCATGTAAACTGATGATGTCCACTGCTCCCAACCCCTAGTACTTCTCCCACCGCTTCATGTAGTGTTATGAAATACTGTACACATATCACCTCTATTACAGGCTTTTTGAAGATGATGAAAATCACATGCAATGAATCCATCTGCAAGTGGGGCGGTGAGGATGCAGTATCTCACTGTTCTCATTTTGACCGCAATAGCATAGTGAAAAAGTGTAATTAGGTCTTATCGGCCAAAGTGTGAGTAAAAACAGAGGGAATTTTTTTACAGTTCCTTGAGAGTCCTTGCCACCCTCTAGTCCAACGAGCAAGTTCGCTTCGATGAGAAGAACAAGGACCGACTCCCTGGGGTTTTCCCGGGTTACATCCAAGCTTGAACCACGGTACAACCACAGAATTCCCCACATCAAAGATGATCGCTGACCTAGGTGAATTTGCATCACACATTCTGCTGCGGGGAGGGGGTGCAGTGTGAGTATGAGGCATCAGCAGCTAGACGAGGAAGATTGCGGATGAAGTGTGAAAAGGAGAAGGAAACAATGGTCAGTCGGCCTCAGATCACATAGTCTGAGGGAGGGTTTAGTCCTGTTTAGTGAATCAGTTTGCCAGTTGAAGTTAGCCAATAGTCATGCTGTCGTGTCATGGGAGGATAATAAATGTGTTGAGATGAAGTGCCACGCAAGCTGAGATTAGTTGCATCGACTCAAGTGTTACTTTTCTCTTTGATCTTATAAGGACAGGGACAGGAGAAAAAGATTGACTCATTAGTGAATATGGATGAGTCGACATTGATCCATAAGTCTGATGATCAGCAAAGTAAAGAAGCGCATTTTTTTTACCCCCGAGCCTATTATAAATTGTGTCCCCTCAGCATGGATGAAAAAAAGTCAGCGTTTAAAAGTCAACACTTAAAGTCAACACTTATTTTTAGTCCCCAGAGGACTTTAAGGTGATTCCACTGTACATGTACAGTCGAGTCTGTTTAAATTGAATTTGCCGGGACCAGCCTCATAGGTTCAATTTATGAGTGTTCGTCTTCCAGTTTTTTTAAACAACTCTCAAATTACCTATGAGGAAAAAAAAATGAGGCTGCTGCTTTCTCCTCGTTCCTGATGTTTTAATATCACCGAGTGTATTTGGGGGGATGCCATACTTTTTAACTGTGGCCTTCTTGGACATAGCACTTCTGTCTATTTCCTGCAACATTTTCATTTTCGACTCAATAGAAAGAGCCGTCTTCTTTCTCTTCAATGGGTTATAGGGAGCCATCACATAGATCTAGTCCATAAAATGAAGCTAGTCAACTGCAGGCGAAAGAGCACGATGTAAATACTGATGAGAGCTAGATGTCTATACCGCGATACAGTGATTGTAACACAGGCGCTATGCGCAACGCCTCGGTTGGCTACGCACGAAGTATCGTAGTACTGTAGTAATAGTACTGTACATACACATGTTTACCTGTGCTATAACAGTATATAAGGCTCTGCAAGGATGCTTGATTACCGATCGGCATTGCTGTTCCTCATATGCACAAAGAGGAACAAAAATCTATTGTTTTGTCATTCGAATTATCAGAAATTCGCATTATGATAATTATCCGAGTTTGGTTTGGGTGGACTCGATTGTACACTTTTAGTTTATCGGTTGCACACTTTTATTTTCATTCGGACTTGAAAATCAGTAGTAAGTCATGCAAGATTGGTAACTAGCTGCAATAATTATTTGTTGATGCTGTGGAATAATCCATCAGATTCCTTTCATTCAAGCAACCCTTTTTGTTCATTTGTTGCTGCAGTGAGCTTTTTTCTTTCCTTTTTGGGTCTCTAAAAATGATTTATAATGAGACAGTTTTATAATGACCATCTTAGATGGAAACAGAATTTCGAAAACCTACATTTTTATAGTTTTATACATGTACATGTATGTCATTAATTTTCCAGATTGAGCTTTGTGAGAAAATTTATACAGTGCACACCTGATATAATGACATATAACTTATAAGGGTCCAGACATTTTGTGTTGATATAAGAGAAAGTCGATATCCTCTTTAAATGGGTTATTACAGTAATAGCAGGTAATAAATACATGTAGTGCTGTATTTTGACATAAGGGGAAGCAACCATGTCACTGTCAAAATACCGATAGTTATTGTCCTCGATCAGAAAAAAAAATTAGTTTTTTCTTTTTTTTTTTTTCTTTTTTTGTTATGATTTTTGGCACATAAAAGGACCGTCGGTTCATCGTGAGAATGCAGATGGCAGGGATTACCACTGATCCAAATGTAAGTAACTGTAAGTGAGTGATTCCCAATGGTCGTATGAAACACGAGATCAGTTCGCTGCACGAGCCAGACTAGATCTATCACGGCTGTTTAAACCACTGCTCTTCGGTTGAGCAATAAATCAGGAAGGGGGCGGACAGCCAGGCGTCAGATAACAC